>PVKA01012435.1:0-14848 GCA_004027165.1 Ctenomys sociabilis
GAGAGAGAGAGAGAGAGGGAGAGAGAGACAGAGAGAGACAGAATGATAAAGAAGTGGAAGTAGATGAGAGAGAAAAAATAGGAAGATTATTGGGAGCTGTTCCTGACACATCCATGGCGTGGACTTGGGCACTGATTCCGTGTCACATCTGTCACATTCGTACCCTAGCCTCCTCCCCTCCGGGGCTATCTTTCCACACTTACACAGGGAAAAAGCCGGCAGCAACTCCAAGGCAATCTGACCTTGACCCACAGTCTTCCTGCCGGCCTTGGGCAGAGAAGGTGGCCAGGGAGCCCGGAAGCAGAAGCCCTGATCCACCGGCCAAACAGAGGGCCCTCAGAGCGTGGGCCAGCCTCTAAATCGTCCTTTTGTTTTGCAGGCTTTAGTGAACACGGTTTGATTTCATGTGACTGTGCTATTTCAGGAGTAAATATTGCCGGCGGTCTGTTTAAAAAGGCCAATGACCTGAAATTTTTTTTTCCTTTTCTTTTCCATTTGAATTATCTCCAAGAGGCAGGCCTCCCCTAGCATCCTGAGCCTTAACTCCTTGCCTTTCTACTTGAACTTTCCCCCCTTTGTCTCCTGCTGTGCTGAACAGACAAACAAAAGAGCAAGGATCCAGGGATAGAGGTGGAGAGCTGACCTCGGCTCACAGGGACAGGGGAGATGCCTCAGGTGTACCTGCAAGAGGTCAGGGAGATCGGACTTTCTGCTGCTTTTGCTGCTTCAAGAGCTGGTGTTGGACCTGTAATTATAGCCTCTTTTCTCTGATTTCCACTGTGAAATAGCAATGTTTATGCTAAGCACAGAGCAGGGGAAACAAAGCACTGCATAAAGGATCAGGGATTTATAAATACAGTTGAAATTATAGGATTATTACCCCATTGCTTAATGCTCTGCATAGAGAGAGGGTTGGGGAGAGAGAATCCAGTGCTTCAGACTTGACTTGGGTCCTAAAATATCCAGGTGGGACACTTGAAGGACCCAGGCAGGGAGTGATTCACTGCCAGCCTTTCCTGTGGATGGAGAAACACTGGAGGGAGAGGAGGAGAAGGTCCCTGGCCGGGATCTTTACTTTGATTTCTTAAGAATTCTCACTTACCATCAAATTATTCTGTTTCTTCTATCAGAGACAAGGAGTAGGAGCTTGCTGAAGTCCCTGCCTCTGGGGTTCAATTTTCCCCTGCGTTTCATGAACTAATTAATGATTGCTGTCTTTTGCCGACACTAAGTCACGTGTGGTCTCTGATGTGAGCAAGAGAGCTCTTGACTAACACTGCTCCTGTGAAGGTTCTGCAGGGCAGTTGAACAGGTGACACGGTCAGCACAGCATCTCAGCTGGTTCTGCAAGGGTTAAGGGTTCGCACTCTGCTTTCCAGAAGGTGAGGAGAAGGGAAGCATCCTAAAGTAGTCCTTAGGACCCAGTAGCTGAGGAGGAGAAGAAGAGGGAAGGCTTGTGGTCTGGCCTCTGTCCTCACAGAGAGTCACAGCCAAGCATTCCCTATAGCAAACTCTGGAAGAGACCACAGCGATCACCTCCCATCTCCCATCGTGGCATCTGAGCTCTCACTGTTGGATGGCAGTGAATTCAGCCTGTGTTTCTCACTATAGCAGAGCTATAGAACAGTGACCCACCGTGGCCAGGGATTCGATCCTTGGCTCTATCCCAGGGGCGGGCTGAGACAGTGATTGAGACTGGGTGTGGTGGCATGCACCTGTAATCCCAGCACTTGGGAGGCTGAAAACAGGAGGATCACTAGGAGTCCGATCTTTGTAGTGAGATCCTGTAGAGCCTGTGCTAAATATATTTAAAAAAAAAAAAAACAACAGTGACCAACCAGCCACATACCTTCCCTGTGCTGAGTGGACTCTCCACACCAAGTATCCCTGTCCTGTCTGGTGTCAGCAAGGCCGATGCAAAGGCCCGGAGCTACCTGAACCTCTGGATCCAGCTTCCTCATCTGTTACCTGGAGGATCAGGCTAGATAGTCTTGCAAATCCCTTCCAACTCTGCCTCCTGACTCGGAGGTAAACTGTCGTAAGAATCATTCTCCACAATGATGGCTTTCCATCTAAAAAAAAAGGAAAAGAGGGAAAGGAACAAGAAACCCACTTTTTTTCTTCCTATTTAAGGTGAGCTGGGCTGTTTTACAAAATAAAGGTTATCTCTCACCTTCATTGGAACTAAAAACACAGGTATTTTATATAAGAAATGAAAATTTTCTGCAGAAAAATGTGAACATAAGTAAGCAAAAAGAAAATAACTTCTAGAACATCAAAGATGACTTCTAGGGCTGGGGAAATAGCTCAGTGGTCTAAGTGCCTGTCTGGCAAGCACAAGGACCTGGGTTTGACCCCCAGTATAACATATTGTTCTGGCCCCAGAACCAGGCATGGTGGTGCATGCCTATAATCCCAGCACTGGGGAGGCTGAGACAGGAGGATCACTGTGAGTCCAGCTGTGTAGTGAGACCCTGTACCAGATAAATGCATAAGTTTTTAAAAAGATGACTTCTATGAGTATTTTGTATATAAATGAAAATATGTTTCTATATGATGCTATGGTTTGAATGTATCCCTCAAATTCATGCATTAGACGATTATCAAAGTCTCATATTAAATATATTTGGAGGCAGGGCCTTTGAGAAGTAACTAGCACTGGATGAGACCCTGAGGGTGGGTCCCCCATGATGTATTTAGAGGCTTTATAAGCAAATATAGAAATCAGGGTATAGTGACGCATACCTGTAATTCCAGTAGCGGGGAGGCTGAGGCAGGAGGATTGCCTCAGGATTCAGTTTTTTCTATCCATTCTATTTTTCAAGATGATCTTCACATTTAGTGTCTTTTTATGTTAAAAAATAGATAGCTAAAAACATTTTTATGGTATAGTACGTCTATAGCATTGACTTAAGTAGCTATATGGAAATCTCATATCCCAGTGCACCTGAATTTCTGGAACTAATTTCCTATGGCTGAATAGTTGGCTAGATTTACTCAGTAGTATTAGTAACTTATAAATAAACTTCATACCAACAGTTGTATTTTTTAAGGCTTCCAGGTGAGCAGTGAGTAGCAATTCAGCTGACCAGAGGGATGAAGATGACAGGCCCCTTTGCTGTGGCTCAGAAGCTCTTCCAGGTCACAGGAAACCATTTGGCTCTTCTCTTGCGCAAGCCCCTCCCTCTGCAGTCACAGCTCACTGCACCGGCACCCTCTTCTCCCCAGAAAGGCAGCCAGCAGGAAGCCAGGCAAAGCCTGTGAGGGGCCTGGCAGGAGACCTATTGCCTAAGAGAATTTCCTTTATTGGAGGGCAACAGGCAGGCGGAACAGGTGCCCCCAGGGCCGCAAATGCCACCCCCAAGTGTAGGAGCAGGCACAGTGGCTAGGCCCTAAGTTCAGCGCTACTTACCAAGGTCACCTGTGAGCCCCCCAAATCTAAGAGAGGAAGGAATCGCTTCCTGTGTGATTCCCAGAGCCCCCTCCCTGGCCCGGTAGTTTCCCTGGTGGCTAAGGGCGTGGCCTTCGGAGCCCAGCGCTAGCTCCAGCGCTTCTTACCTGTGTGATCTTCAGCATGACCCCCACCTTCCGGTTACTGAGTCTCCCTGTCTGCAAATGAGATTATTGATACCTCAGGCAAAAGATGCAGAATAAACGACAAATAAGTAAAATCTTTCAGAGGATGGCTTGTCCACAGGACGTGTGGCTGTGCCTGTGCTAGTAAGCAGGTCCACCCGCAATCTCAGGAGTTCTGAGTCCCATGGGTCAATGGCTCAATGATATTTGCAAGGACACACTGATGACCTCAGGGATCTTATTATGTTATTTATTTATTTGGCAGAACCAGGGATTGAACTAAGGCTCTTACACTTGCCAAAGAATTGCTTATCCCGCTGAGCCATCTTCCCAGCCCTTTTTTCTTTCTTCCTTCCTTCCCTCCTTCCTTCCTTTCTTTCTTCTTCCTTTTTTTTTTTTTTTTTTTTTTTTTGTGGTACTGGGGATTGAACTCAGGCCCTTGTGCTTGCCAGGTAAGCGCTTATTCTACTGAGCCATCTCCCTGGTCCGATCCTCTTACTAATTTGCTCTGTGAGTGCTGTTGTTTCCTACTGCAGACTGGCAAGCCCCTGCGGGGCCTGGGCTGTGTCTTATATCCCACCGTGCCCTCCACTGTGCCTTGCAGACTGAGTGCTCTGTACGCCATGGATTCCTCACTCACAAGGGTCTGTCCCTTGCACACCCAGCACAGCCAGTTTGACCTGGCGCAGTGGGCAGCTGGGCTGGCGGCCTGGCTCTGCTTCCTCCTGGTAGCTTCCCTAAGCCGCTCTCCCTGGAGGAAGAAAGCACCGGCAGCCTCAGCAGCAAGCGAGCATTGTGGACACAGCCAAATCCTGGGGGCTGAATGTTGTCGTCACCGTCTCCAGTTGGCAGACTCAGAAAAGCAGCCCCATTGGAGGCGATAAATGTAGAGGCACGCTGTGTTTGGGGGTCACCTCCTCCCAGGAAGGTAGGGTGCCTGTCTGCATCCTGAGACGGCCCCAGCTGCCCACTCTGGCTTCCTTCTTTGATGTCACTGAGCCTAGAACTTCAAGGCAAATAAGGGAATGAAGCTTGTGAGCGTTGTTGATCCTTTGTACCCTTTTGGTCTCTCCTGGCCACTTGGTGACCACTGGGGCTGTCAAATTTGGCCCAGATTGCCCAGGAGCTACCTGTGCACCCGTTTCGTGTTTGCTGGAGGGAGATCTAGGAGTCCAGGCAAGGAGACAGGAAGGAGGCCCTCTAGGGTCCTGGATGGAACTCAAGGTGTCAGGGGACAAGGATATAATTTTCCTTTTTTTTTTGTAGCATCACTTGCTGCCAGGCATTCTACTGAGTAATAACATTAACAGCTAGGACACGGCACACACTGCCTACCGATTGCTATGCTGAGCACCTTGCACATATTAGCCCATTTCATCATTATGAAAAAAGAACTTTGAAGTAGGTAGTCATATTCTCTCCATTTTACAGTCAAGCGAACTGAGGCAGAGTAGCTTGTTCAAGAGGTCAAAGTAACTTAATGGTATGTTTGGTTGTACACATTATGCCTACTCAAACACTTTGAATTAAAGTTCTAAAGGAGCATCATGCAGGCATATGTTTAATTCTCAGGATAACTAAAAGCTGGGTGAACCTAGTCTTATTTTATTTATTTATTTATTTGGTGAAACTGGGGATTGAACTCAGGCCCTTGTGCTTGCCAGACAAGCACTTATTCTACTGAGCCATCTCCCCAGCTCCTCTAGTCTCATTTTAGAAGTGAAAAAAATCAAAGCCCAGAATGGTTAAATATGTTGAAATTGTACAGCACACAGGTGGTGGATGTGTGCCAGGCCTGGCTGGCACTACCCACCCTGCTGTGGAGAGAGGGCATTGTGCAGCGAGAGGGAAAGGCTCAGTGCGTTTAGCAAAGGGGGCAACAGCAAAACCGCAGGAGTTGGGATTGAGCAAGTGCAGTCTGCGGAGGGAGCACCCAGGGGTGGCAGAGGGCAGCCAGAGGCTCAGGAGCCCAAGCTCAGAACACCTGCTGCACTGCTGTTTCCAAGCCACAAGGACTAGCCACACTGGCCGGCTGCTTTAGATCTGAGAGTGACGGATTTTTTAGGGCCATTTAGACAGGTGAAGCATCCAGTGCTGAATAAAAGGACTCAGACATAGCCAAGTGTCCACTGGACACATTTTAAGGCTTCTGGCACCTTTCCCCTGCCCTTTCTAAGCCATCGCCTCTTAATTTTCTTTGTCTTCTTCCTCTGGGAGTTTTTCAGCTGTCTTAGTTCCAGCTTTTTGGGTTCCACCTATCATAGACCTGGGCAGAACTATGAGGATCCTGAGGCCACTGTTGGCTTTAAGGCAACTCAAAAATGACCCTGCCCCCGGCTCCTGCGGCCACCAAAAGCAACCCAGCTCCTCACTGGGAAGGACCAGAGGGTCTGTCCCATTTTCTCAAACCTGAAGGAGCTCTTGGGAAGGTTGCTATGAGTAAGAAATAAACGGGTTCTTTCAAGAGCTCACATGCAGCTAAGGACAATATCATGAGATGGGGAAAACAGATAGTGCAGAGAGTTTCACGTGAGCACCTGAAGCAAAAACTACCAGTGCCTTGGGAGGACCAGAAACCTCTCCAAGGAGGAGACCCTGGCAAGGAACAGCAGCCTGGGAAGCCACAGGCCCAGGCAGCAGCACAGTCTTTCCACTAAAGTCAGGCTGTGCAGGTTTTGCTATCCGGCTTTCTCCTGGACGACAACCAGTGACACACCTTGACATTCCAAGGCTTTACATCACGTGCAGCTATCTGAGTGATTCCCCACCCTAGCAAGGAAATGAATGATGACTATAAAATTGGCTATGCCTTGGGTCCGTCTTTACAGTCCTCTTCAGTCACTAAGTGACGGTCCAACTCCCTGTAGGTTGAGTGACTGAGGGCTAGCCAATGCCAGTCCTGTCTCCACTGTGCCAAAGCCCGCAGATGTGGCAGCAGTGAGGCTCTAAGCCCACGGAAGAAAGCTGTGAAGGTGGCTCCAGAAGGTACCTCGGGACACTGATCACCTCAGGTCCACATTAGTTGTTTCTCCAGAGAAGCTAACTGTGAACATTAATTAAATATCTACCAAGGGTCAGGTGCCCTGAGGAGTGCCATATGTCCATTACCCATGAGTCAGGAATGTTTGCTCCATCTCACAGATGAGGTCACCATAGATCAAGAAACTCAGTCACTGACCCTGATCTCTCCACCAAGTGGTGAGCTCCAGGGAAGAACCGACTGCCTTCTCCTGGGTGTTGCCCAGGGTTAGGCACAAGGAAGGGGTCCAGTAAAAGTTCTTGGCTGGAGGGCAGCTCGGAGGTAGAGCGCTTCCCTTTGAGGATAAGATCCTTAGTTCTAGCCCCAGCAGCACCCCCAATCAGTGGATGAATGGTGAAACAGGTATTAATGGTGAAACAAAGAGAGATGGATTCTCCTCCAGAGAAACATGGAGGACCTCCTTGAAGGAGGAGCCATTTTCTCCATCTTGGCTGAACCTGGCCTTATTTCCATATGCACAGAGCTGGCTAGGACTTTTTTCTATCCCTTTAATTAGCCTGAATAATGCATATCGGTCCAGCCAAAGTGCTGATGGTAGTCATTGAAGACAATAGGCATGGGATTAAAATAGAGGCTATGACTTTCCAGGGATTGTGGGGTACACATCAGAGCTGAAGCACCAGCCCCAAAACATTAGATACCATCTCAGTTACATCATGCAGATTACTCTTCCTGCATATCCTTCTCTCTGCATATTGCAGAGGGGAATGCCGGCCTTCCGCCTGGCCCTGCTCAGGTACTCACCTACTTCCTGCCATTCTCATAGCCACTCATCCTCAAGCCACTCCTTTTTTTCCACGAATGAATAAAACCTGGGTTCATTCCTGGGATGAGGCTTTTATTCTGGACAGCCATCGTCATGGCTGGATTTAGGGCCCCTTGGCTCTCCATAACTGCAAATCTGCCTTGGCATCTTTATTCTCACCATAGGTTGCCTTGGAAGTGGTAGATTGGAATTAACCTTCTAGAATTCCAATAACTTTTCATGGGACTACAAATGTAAACTTCATGGGCCACAACAAGGCTGGGAAGGGCTCCCTATAGAGAAACATAAACATGGACCCAGAGAGGAATATGTATTGTGGACAACCTAGAAAAGCGGCAACATTCAGCAGCTCTTTAACCTTTCCTTTCTCCATGTGTTTATCTCATTCAGAATATATATATATATATATATATATATATATATATATATATATATATAATGTTTTAAACAATTTATTTAACTGAAATGGATGTCCATCTGTTTAATCAAAATGACTTCCATTTACTTTGATATATCTTTTCCCCATGGTGATTTACAGGATCTTCAAGCCAATATAAATATTTTATAAATATTTAGATATTTGGGTATATACCTGCACAATACCTCAGCAATGTCTTTCAGCAAGAAAAACACTGAAGAGTAAAGACTAGGCACAATGACGAGGTACCGTGAACATCTGCTGCAAATGTTTCTGAGATAAGAAGGCACCACATACCTGTTCAGCTTAGAAAACCACCCTTGCAACACAGATGATTATTTTTATTTTTACATAGGACCTTGAACACTTAAGCTACCAATTAGGTGCTGAATGGCAGAGTGATATCCATAGTTTATGCCATGAACTCATAAGGAATAGGCTCCAACAACTCAGGTCCCTTCCCATTGGTCCTCACAAGGTGTGCTTCTCTGGGAGGGGCACGCTGATGCTTCAGTTGAACCCAGGTACCTTTCTCTTTGGCTTCCTTCTTTTTCTGATCATTTTCCTTGACATGTTTCAAGAAGCTATCACAACTTTTTGAGTGTTCAATATGCTCAATATGCACATTAATCCTCTTTGCAAGTATCTTACCCTTAACTTGCTTGTTTAGAACAATGCCAACAGCATGCTGGGTAACAGTGTTGACTCTTCCTGTTTTGCCATGGTAACATCTGTGAGGCGTTCCTTTCTGCACAGTACCCATTCCCTTGATGCCTGAAATAAATATCACCCTTTTTGTAGATTTGCATGTATGTGGCCAAAGCAACAACTCACACTTTTCTAAAAGGCCTGGAGAGCACATACTAGTTCTCTTCCTCTTGCCCTTTGTGTTGGTCATTTTGGCAAATTACAACAGATAGGGGGCCAGGGAGATGGCTCAGTGGAATAAGCACTTCCCTGGCAAGTGCAAGGGCCTGAATTCAATCCTGGTTCCACCAAAAAAATAAATAAATAAATAAAATAAAATTACAGCAGACACAAGGTTGTAATTCACAAGGAGCAAGAGCCACGTGGAGCCCCTGCCTGGAAGACCTTCCTGAGGGTTCTGAGTGGGAAGTGTCCAGTGCTCTGTGGGTGTACATACAGGTGGCTTATCTTGGACATTTGTAAATCCTGGGCCCAGAGTCATGACCAAGACTGTGAGTCATACTTCACGCCACTGTTGGGACAAAACAGAGGTCACCAGCATGTTCCATGCAATAGCTGCTTCATTTTCCCTTCTAAAGTGGTAGAGAAAGCTGTGCTGAGGAAGGAGTCCAGGCAGCAGCAGACCTCTGGGCTGGCCCATCTGCCAATGCCACAAACCTCCCCAGTGGCCTCCTCCTAGTGCTCCCATCCCCCAGGGTATTATTTGCGAGCCTGGAAGTGGCAGATTGTTCCACTGTGCCTTTCTAGTAGCCAGGTACATAAAAGAACCAGCCACCAGGACTCGAGTTAGTGTCTTTAACAAAGGCTACATCTCCTCTTGTCCACAGAGAGAAAGGCTGGGAAAACAAGTGCCCCCAGGAGAGGAACACATTGATGTGAAGTCGCACAAAGGTGCAAAGAGCTGGTGCAGAAAGAAGCAGAGTTTGGGGGATAAAGCTTGTGGAACTGGCTCGGCACTCACCCAGTCGCCTGGGTGCTGAGAGCACAATCTTGGGCTCATGTTCATGTTGAGGGCTTCTCGGGATCTTGTGTCTGCCTACTCCAGGAGGAAAGAGAAGCCCCAAACCAGGCCACGCACCTGTGTGTGACACTGGTCCAGTTCTGTCACTCGGTCTTTCATTCACTCCTCAGATTCCACTTGTGCCATCAGCTCCCATCCAGAGAAAGCACAGCACTCGAATCTGGCCGGGGGTGGGGGGAGGATGGGGAGAGTCGAGCGAGGGGCAGGCACAGGGCGCCCCACCCCCTAGGTCCACAGCCCATGTGTACCCATAGTTTCTCCTCCTGAACAAATTGGATAACACAGACAGAAGAACAGAGAGCCAAGCATGCTTTCCAAAATAGGTCTCATGGCTGGCCAAATAGCTGAGTGGATTAAAGAGCCTGCTTAGGCAGAAGCAGCGGCCAGGGTTCGATCCCCAGCCTGCAGTGCCGGCCGGCCCTGACCCCCCGGCACGCACTGAGGCGGTGACGGAGATTGGGTGTGGTGGTGCTTACCTGTAATCCCAGCACTTGGGACGCTGAAAACAGGAGAATCATTATGAGTCAGATCTATGTAGTGAGACCCTGTAGACCCTGTCCTAAAATTAAAAATTAAAATTAAAAAAAAAGGCCTCACTTCATAGCCTTTAAATATCCAAGGGAAGTAGGTATGGGAGGGGCCATCTATGTCTTCCTCTCCATCCAGAGCAGAACTTGACAAAATGGCCTCAACCCTGAAGGGATCTGGGCCTTCTAAGAAAGAACTTCTAAAGGGTAAGAAAGCTGTCAAGCAGAAGGTGGCCTGTTCGGCTTATTTGACTAGGCTGGCTGTTGAGTCACGGCCTGCACAGCCTGCACAGAGGAGCACGGAAGCCCTCCTTGTTCAGAGTGTGGTCCCTGGCTGTGGCATTAGTTTCCTCAAGGGCTGGGGCCATGCAGGTCGACACTACCAGCACAGGGGCCTCCTCCAACTCAACGGAACCACTGCTGCAGCCCCCAAACACACACCAGGCTCCAGGTGGCACGTGCGTGGGTGGCCACACAGTGCGTTAGAGATCCTCTGTGCCTGCTTCGGACCTGGGGGTGACTCACAGGGCTGGGGTGGGCAGGCCAGGGGTCGGTCAGCACAGGCCCATGCTCGCTTCCCAGCTGGGAGGGCCACCAGTGTCTCCTGCTCATTCATCTGATGAGAAAGAGAGCCTGGAAGGTCTTTCATCTGCTGAAGAACCATAGAAAGCAACTCAGCCATGTCTACATGTAATCTGCTCTCAGTGCGTACCGTAGAGATAGAGGCAGAGACACAGAGACAGACATACAGACACAGACACAAACAGACAGACAGACAGACACACACACATACATACACACACGACAGAGACAGTGAAACACACAGAGCACAGAGAGATCTGGACTTGCCTCTGCTACAAGTACACTAATCCTCTCACCAGGATCCCGTCTACCCCTAGTTTCTTCCCAAAGGCCTTCCTAATAACATCATGTTCGGGATCAGCATGTGAACTTACCAATTTTGGGGACACACAGTATTCAGTCCCCAACAAATACAAAAGTAATAGACTTTTATTTTATTTTATTGAAGAACAAATATCAATGGAGTAGTTTCAAATCAAATTAGCAGGACAGATTCAATAATTAATACAGCGCATATTATTTTCATAGTGTTTTTTTTGTCACACAAGGTGCATTCTTGATATTCTACGTACAAACACCATTAGAGCAGATGTCTCTAGTCAATGAATTAAGAGAACATAGCTGTATACTCATCTTATTTTTTAAAGCTGAATTATAGTAGTTTCAATAATTAATACCTTCTGCCTTGTTATCTTCCTAGTAGTTATCCATAGTACAAGAAGCTGACAGGATATCCTGTCCAAATACCATTAACACAAATCTATTTATCCTAACTGTACTGTTTATGCAGACACAGAATGGTTCTTCCTTTGTATCCCCCGCTTTTTTTTGTTGTTGTTTAGTCCTATCAAAGATGGGCATTCCATTGTCATTCAATTATCGTAGGTGCCTGAACTCAATGAAACATTCAAATACAGTCTAGCAGTCTACAATAACAGTGGGTTATCTGAAGAAGTTGTTGACTAGAGCCATTTACAGCTCTGCTTATTATTATGGCTTTATTTTATATACCTCATTTTTATACTTTTCTGCTGGATAGTTAAGACTGAGATAAAGCAAGACCTGTATAACAAAAAATGTAGCTTTTGTATCTGATGAGGTCAATCAAGTTCCTTCAGGATATGGGAGTTTATCCTGTACCCCCATACCTCGCTCTGTAGATCCTTTGTCAGTGTCAGCCATGTGGATGAGTCATGGCCATTGCTTCACCAGTTTGCTCTCTGTGAGAGCTTGAGAGAAAGTTTTCTCTCCATGTGACTCTCCTTAGGCAAACTATAGATCATCAGTCACATTCCTCTGTGGCTCCATAATCTCCTTGATCAGAAAATTTGGGGCACAACTGAGTTCCATGATGTTACAGTACAGGTTCTCCTATGTCCTGAGTTTTTGCTATGAAAAGGCTATGGCCAAAATGTTGGCTGATCTTGCAGCCCTTCCATTTCTCCAATTTTTGATCTGTGAACTTAGGTTGTTAACCATCCAGAAGAGAAGCTGATTATTACCCTGTAACATATGCAGTTCAGTTTACCCTATCTGACTAAATTCTTTTTAGTTGTTGTTATACATTTCTATTTGTATTTCTTCTTTTGATTTCTTATACTAAGGAGACTATATGATATTTGCACATGTGTGTCTGGTTTATTTCACTTATGAGTATATATTCAAGTGGCATCCACTTCAATATAAATGCTTCAAGTTTATCATTCTTTATAGCCGAGTAATATTTCATTGTATAGAAATACCACATCTTTTTCAATCCTTCCTCATGTGGCAGACATCTTGGTTGTTTCCAAGATTTTGCTATCACAAATAGTGCTACTACAAACAAAGGTACACATATATCACTATGATATGATGTTTTCAGTTCCTCCTGGAAAATTCCCAGGAGGGGGATAGCCGGCTTGAATGTGATTTCTAGTCCTAGTTTTGTGAGCACTTTCCATACTGATCTCTACAGTGGCTGCACCAGTCTACATTCCCAGCAGCAGTGGAGAAGTGTTCCCTTTTCCCCACAACCTCTCCAACATTTGTTGTTGATTATTTCCTTATGATAGCCATTCTTTTTGGAGTGAGATGGTATCTCAGTGTTGTCTTAATTTGCATTTCATGGATGGCTAGCAATGTGGAGATTTTTTCATATATTTATTTGCTTCTTTAATTTTGTCCTCTGAGAAGTGTGTATTCATCTCAGATGCCCATTTCTGAATTGGGTCTTTAAATTTGAGTTCTTTATATATTCTAGACAGTAGACCTTTGTCTGATTGCTTATTAGTTAGGATTTTTTCAAAATTTGTGGGTTGTCTTTTCACTTTGTTGACAATTTCTTTTGACCTACAGAAACTTCTCAAGAAGAGTTAATCCCAGTTGTTAATTCTTTCAAGTGTTTCCCATGCGAATACATGTTTGTTCATGAACTCTTTGCCTGCCCCTATATCTTCAAGGGTTTCTCCTACTTTCTCTTCCAGGAGATTGAGTACTTCTGTTTTAATGTTTAGATCTTGAATCCATTTTGACTTTAGCTTAGTGCATGGTGATAAAGCTGGGTCAAGTTTTAGTTTTTGGCATGTAGAAAGCCAGTTTTTCCAGCACCATTTGTTAAATCAGGTACAAGACAAGGATGTCCTCTATCAACCCTCCTATTCAATATAATTTTGGAATCATTAGCAACAGCCATTAGAAAAGAGGGAGAAACAAAAGGAATATGAATAGGTAAAGAAGAAGTTAAATTATCACTATTTGCAAATGACATCATACTTTACTTTACTTGGAAGACCCAAAAAATTCCACCAAGAAGGTACTAAAATTGATACAGAAATTCAGTAGCATAGCAGGATACAAAGTCAGTACTCAAAAGTCAATAGCATTCCTCTACACAGATAACAAACACACTGAGAAGGAAACTATAGAAATAATACGTTTTACAATAGCACCACAGAAAATGAAATGTCTTGGAATTCACTTAACCAAGGAAGTCAAAGATCTTTTCATGGAAAATTACAACACCCTAAGAAAAGAGATCATAGAGGATTTCAGAAAATGGAAAAATATTCCCTGCTCCTGGACAGAAAGAACCAACATCGTGAAGATGACCATACTCCCAAAATTGTTGTACAGATTTAATGCAATCCTTATCAAACTGCCACCAACATACTTCCCAGACCTAGAGAAATCATTCCTAAAATTTATTTGGAACCAGAAAAGACCTAGAACAGCAAAGGCAGTCCTGGCCAATAAAGACAAGGCAGGAAGCATCACAATTCCTGACTTGAAATTATACTACAAAGTACTGTGGTAAAATCAACATGGTATTGGCAACAAAATAGACCTGAGGATCAATGGAATAGATTAGAAGACACAGAGGCCTCTGCAAACACACTCAGCCACCTGATCTTTGACAAAGGGGCTAAACACACTCACTAGAAGTAACAGATTTTAAAGAATCTGTCCCTTGTTCCATAGTTTTCCCACCCAGGTTTTATGTTCTTGGTTAATACTGTTTGAGTGAACTAAAAGTATGCTTTCTAGGAAGGAAAACATTCTAATTCTGCATCTACATAGCTAACAGTGCTATAGAAATGCAGTTCGCCACTCTCTAGGGCCTCTGGAAGTTACCACCTCTGAGGGGCTGGGGTCCAAAGTCAGGTCAAAGAGGAGCTTCAGTGAGTGTTCATAGGAAAGAGAGCCCTTAGGACCAAGGGTCCTAGAGTTAGGATGAGCTGGGCTCAAATGTGGCTCCAGGTTATTTGGAAGGCCACTGGGAGGTGACCAGGTGACAGGTAGAGAGCCAGCTCTGCCTCTCTCTGTCTCTGTCTTGGTCTCAATCTTAGTCTCTGTCTTGGTCTTTGTCTCTGACTCCTCACCAAATAACATCTCTCTCACAGGCCTGTGGCTTTTCCAACTTTGATTTTTCCATCTATGAAATGGGAGGAATTACTGTACCTAGACTGTGTCATCATGTAGTCATTGTGAAGGTTAAAATAAATAATACATGACACAGGGCAGGCACTGAGTACCTACACTGTAGCTACTAACATTTTGGAGCTGCGGGTGTAAACATCATGTTGTCTCCCTAGTGTTTAAAAAACTGAAAGAGTAAAAATGATTCAAAATGTACAATAAATATTGTGAAAGGGATGTAGCTGCTCAAAAGGAGAGAACAGCTGGGAAGGGGATAGGAGAAAAAAAGAAAGGAAAAGAAAAAACAAATATA
>PVKA01012435.1:14948-32659 GCA_004027165.1 Ctenomys sociabilis
AAATAATTATTGAATCTTTGATATAATTCAGCTGTATAAAAACCTGTAAATATAATATCATGTATGCACCTTGTACAATACCAAAATGTTATGAAAACAGTTTGCAATGTATTATTTCATCGACTCTGTATGGTTATGGTGTTTTGAAACTGTCTGATTGACATTTGTATTTCAATAAAATAAAAATAAATGGAAAAAAAAAAGAAAAAAGAAATATAACAAAACAGTTAAGGTAAATATACTACCAATTTTTATTAGCTCATTAAAAGGAATGGTTTGGGCTTATATTGTTTGATTAATCTTTCATACCTATATTGTGTAAGCTGAGCTACTTTGAAGATAACAATATGCAAATAGTAACCATTGTTAATCTATTATCTTGGGTTTTCTTTTCTTTTTTTTTTTTTTTCGAATTTTAGGGAAGGAGGTTCAAGATTTCACTACTAGATCAGACTCGTTGTGATCCTCCTGTTTATAGCCTCCCAAGACCTGGGATTACAGGCACACACCACCATGCCCAGTCTCAATTGCAGTCTCAGCGAACCCTGGAGGGGGGGTCAACACAGCAGGCCCCCAGCTAATGGGCCTGCTTGCAGGCACTTTAATCCGCTGAGCTATTTGGCCAGACCACTATTATCTTGTTTTGAAACTATATCATTGTGGGTTTTTTTTTGTCTGCTTTTTTTTCTCTTAAAAAAAAAAAAAAAAACAACTCAAAAACTGTTGGACATGGTACTCATGTCTTTCTAAGCATGCTCTTTGTACTGTAGAGTTGAGACTGCCTCCAAACAGGGACAGTGGTTCTCTCGACAGACTCTCCCACCTTCCTGAGAGGATAAGGTCCTGCTTTAAGTGTTTTGCAGAGCAGCCCATGTCAGCGATCTGCTCTGAGAGGGTTTAAGAACTCTTGTGGCCACTTGTATGTCTGCTGGCCCAGAGAATTCCTCCAGAATCTCAAGCTGCTGGTAAATCTTGAAGCACACATCGGGCCTCATTTTGTAGGACAGCAGAAGTCCTCCCAATCATTGTCCCACCCTGGGGACACGGCTCTTCACTCAGTGGTCGCCTGCCGCCCACTTGTCCTTGCCCAGCTCTTGACCGGCCCCTGGACATGTACACGCTGTACTGTGCAGAAGAGTGGTGCTCATGGCCTGCACAGGCTGCAGCGCCTGGGAGACCAACAACTATTCAGTGCCAGATGCTGGAAGCCTCGGCACAAAAGGGGTGCATGATCCAGCCTGAGCCTGGGCTGAGGGTGTGCAAGTGCCCTGGAGAGTCACTAGAGAAAAGCCACGCTCTGTCAGCAGCCCGTGGAGTGCTATCCAGCAAGACACGTGCCTGCTCAAGAAGGATCAAGCGTGCATGTGCGAGGTCCCTCGCCTGCTGCTTTCTGTGCCATCCAGGTCCCTAGCCCCTCAGACAGTGTCACCCATGTTCAGACTCATATCTGCCCTACTCAGTCCCCAGGCCCACATGCCGTTTTTCTCTGGAATGCCCTCACAGACACTCCCGGGAGTGTGCTTCACTTCCAGGCATCCTGCAATCCAATCAAGCGGGCCACCAAAGTTAACCGTCACACATATCATGTATTGGCCATCAAGAGTGATCTCTCCTTCATTTCAGCCAATATTCCCTGCAGTCAGCCATCTACACAGGCACTTTGGAAGGTGCCCAGAATTTCAAAGGCATGTCACTGGTCTTTGATGATTAGATGCCATCAACTCCCTCCGCTCCTGTGGCCCTAACTACACAGAGTGGCATCAAGGTCTGTCAGTGGTCATGCACCTATGAAGACCCCAGACCCCAAGCCTTCCTTGTCATTCCCTTGGCCCAGTGCTCTTATACCACTCAAATAAGTTGGCTGGTTGGGCAAAGCGTCTGGGTCCTTCTCATCCTGCAGCTACACTCCAGCCAGCTGCCCAGTTACCCCTTCCAGAAGCTTCCCATCTCCTCTCCCAAGCCAGGCTGGGTGAGGGGCCCCTCCTCCTCAGCTCCCCTGCATCTATGATTACCGCTGGCATTACCCACTGTATAGTAATGGTGCATCTCCCCCACGGGGGCCCAGGCCATGTGTTTGTCTGTATCCCCACAACTTAGCGCTGTGCCTGGTGCGGAATGAGCATGAAATGCATACTGAAGGAAGGAAAGGAAGGGGATAAGGTGGGAAGAAACAGAGTCAGAGAAAGACCAGAAGTGAGAAATTAAAAAGAAAAGGAAAACAAAGGAAGAATGAAGGAAGAATAACAAGCCTTAGGAAGAAGGGAATAATAACAGGCTGGACCTAATTCTGCAGAAGAATTCTCAGTGGCTCTGGGCAGTGAAGCTAAACCCACCCTCTGTATTTAATCTCCCAACTTCCCTCTCCCTGTTATTAATATAAAAATAGAATGAGTTTATTTGGACTCATTAAAATTGTTGGCTAAATAATTGTGATAGTTCCTGGAGCCCTGGGCCATCAATAAGTCCTGTAAAGTATTCTCTGCTGACAGCCGAGCATAAAACCATCCAGAAACACAAACACTCAGCCTTTTCCTGGTCACAGATACCAGCTGCACTCCATGGCCAAGGTCAGGGACTTCTTGCGTGCATGAGCTGTGCACCGCGGCCAAGCACCTCCACAAACCCCAAGGAGGGGGCTGAGCCCCGGAGGCCACGCGAGTTTGCTGGGAAAGAAAATCTTACAGATACCTCTACCGGTGCAGAGGAGCAGGAGCCCCCCCCCCAAAAAAAAATAAATAAACAGCAAAGCGACACAAGCAGATAATCAAGAACGCATCCACATTGCCCACACACATCCGAGCACAGCAGCGCGACTTCCCGAGTAATGTTTTGCTCAGCTTAATAATTAAATGGCCTTGTGTATTTTGGACAGAAGCCAAGAGCTCAGCAAGGAGAAGTGACAGACAGGCCACTGGCGAGCTCAGCCTGGAATGAAATGAGCCCTCCGCGCCGTGCAGATAGACGAGACGTCCATGCGTTGATTCCCCGCGTCTTCTCAAAGGTTTTAACTTGCTATGTGAGTCACCTTTTTTTTTGAACTCAAAACGTTAGAGATGGCTTCGAGAGGAAGCAGAGAGAAAATCCATTGCAAAGCTGTGTTCTAGCCAGTTCAGCCATTGTTCTCTGCGTGGCACAGAAGCGTGTGACCCTGAAGCCTGAAGCATTCATGGCTGGTTGTATTTGAAGGATAGCTGCCCAGGCTTTGGGACTCACCCACGAATGCCCCCTCCCTTTAGCAGACGGCGCCCTGTAGATGCCACGCAGCCCCCTCTGCAAGGAGCACATGGCCCCACATGCATTTTGTGGTTAGGAATTTCATCAGTGGACGTAGAAGTCACGCAAGAGCTATTTTCTCCAATATTGGGAAAATGAGTGGATTCTTGGGAAAACACAATCTGTTACAGATTACTGCATACATGTGTGCATGTGTGAGTGCGTGCGTGCATGTGTGTGTGTGTGTGTGTGTGAGTGAGTGTGACTGGCATTTGAACCCAGGGACTTTGCATTGTGCTATATCCCATTCTCTTCTAAGTTCTGAGACACAGTCTCAGTAAGTCACTAAGCTGCTGAGGCTGGTCACTAACTTGCTATCTCCCTACCTCAGGCTCCCAGAGTACTGGGATCACATTCATTTGTCTCCACGCCCTGTTTTGGTTCGATTTTTTAATCATGTCAAATGTCAATCTTTTATCTGGTATAAGGGGAGGAGATCAAAATCAGCTGAGTCTGAGGGGCCTGATGGTGTGCAGGTAGAGATGGTGGGAAGTGTGGAAGGGACTACGAGGGAGGAGGCACATTCGGCCACCTGAGAGAAGCCCCTTCCCCAGATCAAAGGGGTTGAGAGTTTCCCGGGGGCCAGCTATCCGCCAGGCATGGAAGCGGGAGTTTGCTCTGGATGTTGCTTCCTTTCTCTCTCCCTTCCTCTTTCCTTCCCTGCAGCCTTTCCTCCTGGCCAGCTTATGGATTACCTGCGTGTCAGGAGAAATAGATAAACACAGTGTCCCTAACCTCAAGTAATTAAGTAGCAATGCTAATTAACAAACCAAATGATGCAACCTTATTACAGTACCTGTGTTTATTAGTGCGGCCTCCCTGGGAGGCATCTGTCGTTTGGCTGGAGTCATTTCTGTCTGGCAGCCAATAGTCCACACCACTGATTTCAGTACCAATGTGGTCCTCACAGTTTCTTCACATCTATGATATGTACACATAAACAGTGGTACAATCTAGGGGCTGTATCGGTGAGCCAACTATGCTTTCAAACTTTCTACCTCGGCTGAAATCTTTCATAATAAAATCCTGACAACTTGGTGTACTTGTGAGCCATGGCATGAAGCCACTAGAGCACGTACATGTCCATATGCTAACGTGGCAGCTAATGCAGGGTACTACGGTGCGTTTGCTCCTCAGCTCTCCCATCATCACTGTCCTCCTTATCAAGGTGAAGTCCACGCCCCAGCCAGCTTTGATCTGGTCCTAGACCACCTGTTTGTTAGGATCTGGGCCTGGCCTGTCCCCCAAGTTCTGATGTAGAAGTGCTGATCCCCAATTAGGCAGTGTCAGAGGTGGGGCTTTTGGAAGGTGACTGGGACATGAGGGCTATGACCTCGTTGGTAGATTCAGCCACTGATAGATTATAATTTGATGGCATTATAGGGAGGTGATGAAACTTCAAAGATGGGGCCTAGTTGAAGGGAGTGGGTCACAGGGCTATGCTCTTGTGGGGAGTATCTTAGCCTGCCTCTTTCTCTCTGGCTCACCTTCTTCTCTCTGCCTCCTGGCGACCATGAGGTGAGTACCTCTCTGCTGCCCCACCTTCTGCTGTGATGTTCTGCCTCACCTCAGCCACAGGATAGTGGAGCCAGTACACCATGGACTGAATCCTCTGACACTCTTGCCCCAATAAACGTCTTCTCCAAGGAGATTTCCTCAGGTATTTTCTCACAGTGACAAAAAGCTGACCAATACAGCACTCTTAACTGCCATGCTCCAATTAAAGCCTCTAGGGAAAGTCTTGAAATGCAATGTTTTACTTGAAAGGATGGTGATAGGGGCCATTAAACAACTGTCACAAGGACCTTCCAGCTTTGCTTCCCATGGCTGCCACGGCAAAAGAAGCGATGGAGAATGCAGTAAAGGGCACCGAAACAGCAAGTGGAGAAGGAACAATGTGGCCTCACATTATGGGCCTAAAATTTTGGGGGGCAAATTGAAGCCATAAGGTAGCCTTTGAAGAGGGAGGCAGTCAAACCCAGGGCCTCACTCATGCTAAACAAGTTTCTTACCACTGAACTACACGCCCAGCCCAAAGCAGACAATTTTGGTTGGAGCAGCAGACAAAATGTTTTCTGTTTAGTAGAAAAGCTGCTGCAATTGTTGTTCCACCTCACCAACAATGGCTGCAGAGAACTCACAGCTGAAAGGTTTAATGGTGTCCTGCTTGACGAAGGTCTCACTGCACTGTGTCTGAAGTCCCCATTGCTGATGCCAGAACATAGTTTTGGAGAATGGGGCCAGACTTCCGAGAGCCGTCCCTACTCTCTCACCCAGTTCCCTTTCTGACCCAGGCCAGGGAGAACAGAGGGCAGGGTGTGCCCAGTCAACTGGCCTGCGTAGGAATCTCAAGTGAGACCTCACCTCACTTGTCCTTGGTGCCCGAGCACACGGCAAAATCTAAGCCACACAGTCAGCCTGGAAGACGCTCCGTGTAGTCATCCCAGGTTGGGCTGTGCATCGGGCATGGTGCGTGAAGCATAAGAACTGGAGAAATCATTTGAAATGTCAAGAGGATGCAGGTATTGGGAGTGCCTTTGAAGAGGGAGGCAGTCAAACCCAGGGCACTGAGCATTAGAACAAAAGTCATTTCCTTCAGGGTCCTTTTTTTTTTCTGTAAGAAAAACCTAGCTTTTCTGGGAAGCAGAGCTACTTTATAAAACCTTCATTTAGAGAGGATATCAGAGTAGGTCAGGATCAACCCTTATGCCGGCCAAAGTGTCTCCTTTACACACAGGGAGCCAACTGCCCTGAAATTAAAAAAAAAAAAAAAACAACACACGCACACACACAATTGTGCCAACTGATCTCAAATATTTACAGAAAATTCACAGTGTTTTGACAATCACAGACTTTCCCTCTCGATACTGGGGACAACACAATCTGCAGGTCTCAGAGGACAGGAAGACAGAAAGTTGCCATCAATCCTGATGCGTCCCATGAGGCCAAACCCATTTTGACTGAGAGGAAAAGGAAACTGCTCCCCTACATTCAGAAAGTTATAGAAACAACAGCCATTTTAACAGTCCCCAAATGAGAAGCGCTTCTGAGAAGGGATAATAGAGCTGTGGACAAGTATTTTTCAATGTAAACAGGCTTCACAGGACATTTTCTCCTAAAGATCTCCCTATCTTGAAATAGCACTGTTGTTGCTAATGCACACTTGCCCCGAGTGTCCATGGGCTGCTCTGATTTCCCAGCTTAAAGCCTCTGCTCTCACCTCCAACTAATTCACCACCCACAACTGTTCTCACTTCTGCTGGCTCTTCTGAGCAATGCGACCCCTTTTCCCCATGAGTAGCTCTTCTGAAGGGACAGCACCATCCCATTTTCCTCCTGCTTTCTACACTGTGGCTGCTTCTCAGTCCCCTCAGGATAAAGTACACACACTTTTTGTGGGCCACAGGCCCTGGTGATCTTCGTCCCGCCCCCTTGGTACAGGCTGCCTATTGCCACACCCACACACGCCCTCCGTCCCTGTCACACAGGCGTCACTGAATTCTCACCCTATCTTTCAGCCTTTGTACTGCATGTTCCTTGAGTGTAGAATGTTCTTCCTCCAAGTCCACAGAGAACTGAGGCTTTGAGATTCACTGCAAATGCTACATACTAAGTGGAATCCATCCAGAACTACACACAGACACACAGACACACACACACACACACACACACACACACACACACACACCATGCTTCCTGCTGCTTATCTCCTTAGTCATGTGAAGATCACACACCCTTTTCCGGAGCCCTCCTCTGTTCTCTGCTCACACATCTTCTCATCATTCTAGGCTGTGGGCTTGTCAGCACTTCCTGGGTGGTGACAGAGCCATAAAGTGCTCACCGCGGTGTTCCTACTTCTTCAGGCACCCAGCAGGAGTTCCATAGTCAAAATCCTCCAACCGCCAGACTCACCTCAGATTCTACCTTTTCCAAGTCTTCTTCAACTACGGACATGAAAAATGGAGTTGCCTCAGAACAGTGTATCTTCTATTGCATGTAAATGATTACTTCTCTCTCCCTGATTTTTTTTTCCCTCCTAGGATTTAAACTATTGTTCTACTATACTATAAGGTGCTTTGGGATGTGAATATGGTTTACTTTGTTTCTCCCCTCCACTAGCCTTTGGCTTTTTAAAAGAAATATTGTAAATTCATTCGTTTGTTGGCTTGTCCTTTAAGATGTCAGCATCTATTGTTTTGAGATCTCTTGATTTATACAAAAATTTTAGCCTAAAGGCTGACTCTGCTTGTCCCCACTTTAGGAACCTAGAGTCTCTGTAGGATAGATGTTGTATTTTTGGAAGTTGCCAGGACATGATGGCCCTACAGGATAAAAAGCCTGGCATTTGCGGGGCGTGGTGGCACATGCCTATAATCCCAGCACTTGGGAGGCTGAGGCAGGAGGATTGTTGTGAGTTCGAGACCAGCCTGAGCTACAAAGTGAGCTCGAGGCCAGCCTGAACTGCATAGTGAGACCCTGTCTCAAAAAGACAAAAAAAAAAAACCAAAACCCGGCACTGTGCCCTGGCCACCATCCCCATTGTCTTCCTGCCTGGCTTCTTCCCAGGCCAGGCTCTGCTCTCCTATCCCAGGATCAAAAGACTTAGAGGCAAGCCCGGGTCTACTCACCAAAGTTCTCTCTGGCTTACTTGCTGTAACCCACGTAGGGTCTGACTCGCTGCTGTTCCAACAACATTTCTTTGGCAGGACTATCATATCAGCTCCCCAGGTTACCATGACTCAGTGGCCCTGAGGAGGGGATGAATATGCGTGGCTTCTTGCAAAGCAACTTTGGGACAAATTTTTCTTGCCCCTAGTGCCACCATTTCTAAGATTCAAAAATGCAGAACTGGAAGAGAAGAAGGATGTGTAAAAACGCCCCCTCAGCCTCCCTTCTGCCACTTTTTGCCACCAGCTGCCTGAAGAGTCCAGGTGCACAGATGCCTTTAGCCAGGACGGTGGAGTGTGAGACAGCATCCCCAGGCAGCCAGTGGAGCAGCGTTCAAAATAGCCTTGGGGCTGGAGTGGGTCGAGAGCGAAGAAGCTGTCTTCCCCATTGCTCTGCTGCCACCTCAAAGGCCCTGCCTTACCTTCCTATGGCTACCCTGCTACACCTCCAACACTTTGGCTGAGGGCCATGAATTTTGTCAGTGGAAGGAAGAGTTGGTTTCTGTGTCAGACTGACATTGGTAAGGATTCCCAGAGCTTCCAGGCCTGTCTCCTTCAGATCCCGGATCTAACCCAAGTTGGTGGGATGGGAATGTAAATCCATGCAGCTGTGCAGAGCCAAGGAGCGGCAGGTGTTCAGCACATGAGGGCAAGACCAGGGACTGCCACCGGAGAGGTGGACACACACAGGAATGCCAATGTGACTCGATTACTGTTGATGCAGGATGACTCAAACCAAGTCCAAGACCCCCCTGCAAGAGGCCCTTGCAGTCAGAGGCAGGGCAGTCAAGCAGCTAATAGCATCTTGGGCATTTCAACAGCGAGGATAGGAATGCAGGTGGAGGTATCTTCGAGGGGGAACACTGAATTTAAGGCGCAGGTTTAATCCAAACAGTATTACAAAGCAGATTTGCAGTAGACAAGCAGGACTCAGCAGCCAAATCATGCTCTGGGCTGGCAAGTGGCCGCACCCGTGGGCTACAGGCTAAGCATGTCTTCTGCTTTCCTGGGAGCAGGCCCTGTCCTCGATCTGGGTAGGGCTGACTTTGCAGTTGCTAGATGATCGGCACCATAGAGACAAGGAGCGTCCCTAGCTTCCTTTCTCTTCAGCGAGGGTCTGACATATAGTAGGTGCTCAAGAAGCACTTAGAGCATGAATGACCACTGTGCAAGTTGTGGGGGACAAGATCAGGATGCCAGGCACAGCCCTTTCCCCTGGGACGAGCACGTGGCCCTGTGGATACTACCATTATTGAGCATCCCTCTATAATTGTTGTGGTTTGAGTATGTCTCCAAAGTCCACGCGTGCCCCGCTTCCCCAGTACTGGAGAGTGTTGGAAGCGGGCCCTTTTAGGAGCATTTGGTCCCAGGGGAAAGGCTTCAGAAAAATTCATGTCCTTCTCATGGGAATGGAGTGATGGCCATGGGAGTTGGGCTCTTCCTTGCGGAGCACAGAGGATGTTGGTGTCTTGCTCAGGGTCTTCTCAGCCTCCCAAACCATGGACCAAAATAATTACTTTCCTTAAGAATTACCCAGTCTCAGATATTCCATTCTAACAACAGAAAATAGTTTAAGACAGAACCCACAGAGCCCTGCCTGCAGATTAGTTTTGTTCTGATAAATCTGTAATGCTTGACACATTTCAGCAAATGTGAACTCATTTAGTTCTCAAATGATCCTTTGAAGGGCTGGGGTGTAGCTCAGTGGTAGAGCACCTGCTTAGTATGCAAAAGCCTGGGTTCTATCCTCAGTACCACAAAACCAAACCAAACTGAATGACAACAGCAAAAAACATCTTTAAGGCCAGTACTTTGATCAACCCTGATTAATAGTTGAAGAAGCAAATGCAGACTATGCTACACAGCAGCCAGTGAGTAATAGGGCTAGAAATGAATCCAGGCTTTCTGACGTTAGGGTCCATGTTAATACAGTCTAGTGTAGATGCTACAGGATTCTGACCTACCCTGATCATGGCTGGAAACTATGTACACTTGTCTGTAACCCTCTGTAAGCCATTCACCACTCCAGAGACGCACAGCTGTGACACATGGCACCAAGCACTGCCTCATCGGACAATTCCCTGGGGGTTCCTGGACTTGGCCCCCTAATTCACAGGGTGGCATAGGCCACCAACTTCATGAGTGGCAAGGGGAAGGGATGAGAGTTTCAGGACCCCAGGTTGGTCTAGTGTTTTACTCTTGCTGTCTTGAACTTGATAATATATTTTGAACAAGGACTCTGGGCTTTTTCTTTTGCACTGGCCTCGCACAGGAGGAACCCAGCCCTGCCTCTGTTTTTGTGTTGTCTATGGGATTCCATCTGATTTTCTTTCTCTGGTCTCCATCTCTTGCCCATAGGAATCTGCCTCTTACAATCTCAGGAAATTCTTGTCATTTTTAGGTGTTAGGAGAGGATGCTGGTCAACCCCAGTTCTAAAGTCTCTTAACGCTAATGTGTTTCTCCTGAAGCAGATTAGGAATTTCTTTTCATAAGATCTGAGGACTCTGACACTCAATACAGCCTTTCCACCCTCCTTCTGTATCAATATCAGTACCAGTCTCTCAGCTTCTGCTAGGCCAGGGCCAGATCAAGGCCATGAAGGCTGAGGCCCATGAGCAAAGAGAAGCCCCAAGTAAGAGAACCTCTGTGGTCTAGAGTGACAAAGATTTGAGAGATACGTGTGTGGATCTTGTTTAGGTCTTGGTTCAAGTGAGCCAACTACAGAAAGATATTTTTTAGACAATTCAGAAATTTTGAATATGGATTGAGTATAAAATGATATTGCAGAATTATGCTTTATTTTGTTGGACGTGGAAAAGGTATTGTGATTGTGTAAGAAAGTGGCCCTTCTATTTTTCAGAGAGCATATTGAAGGGTTCGGGACATTACAGCCTACTATCTGAGAGTTGCTCTAAAATGCTTTCATTAAAAAATATAGTGAGATAATCCAGGGGAGAGAGCGCAATAAGACAAATATGGTAAAGGATTGCTTGCTGAAGTTGTGGTGGGATTTCTTGTACTCTCTTCTTTGTGTATATTTGGGAGTTTTCATAATAAACAGTTAAAAGTGAAAGAGATGACAAGTGTGAGAGCGAGAACTTCCAGACCACAGTGTTTCCAGAAGAGGAGAAGCAGATGTTAGAGCTCTGAGCTGTTTCGCGCACTTCTGCAGCCTCTTTGCAGTCGAATCTTCTTAGCTGTTTGGAGGATGGTGGGAGAGGTTTCACCAAACCATCGCCACCAACTCTCCTGTCCACTGTCTCTTGGGATCAATAGTTTATGGGGACATGAGCATAACAAGATACACAAGGTCAGATCTATGACCCTGACCTTCTAATCTCCTGCCCCACTTTCATGGCATCCAAATCCTGTTCCTCCTCTGGACCTAGCACAACTTCTGACCCCATGTACAGCGGACCTTGGTCCCTCCCTGGCATTTATGGGCTAGCACCTGGTATTTTGTTCCATTTGACCTGGGGTTGTCCTTGAGTCATGTTGTGCCACTTAATCTCTACTCCCCACAGGTGAGTTTCCCTGCCTTCTAATCAGGCAGGCCTGCTCTGTGCTAAACCAATGGAAGCTGCACATTCCTATGGTCCGTCGTTTATTTATCCACAACCAAGTACCTGCTGCATCCCAAGCCCTGTACCAGGTGCTGGGAATTCAGTAGAGAACAACGTAGACTCAGACTGTACCCTGGAGCTCTTTCAGTAAGAAGCAGAGATGCCATTAAACAAGTAATTGCACAACAAAACAATTCTGGACAGCGGTGGGGAGCGCTGTGGGCGTAGCTCCCAAGCAGAGGCAGTGCGTGGCCCGGGAGACACAGCCTGGTCTGGAGAGCCAGGAATGGCTCCCTAAAGGAAGAAGGAAGTGACTTTAGGAAGGGGCTTAAAGGAAATGTGACAATTAGCCAGACAAGGAGATGGGAGGAGTATTCCAGGGAGAGCATGGACAAGGCCTCTGGGGCAAGGACTCTGGCCCCCCCTAAAAACAATGTACTCTCATTGGCACGTAGACACCATGGTTGAACAAAAGCACAGTCTTTGTGAATGAAGATGGCTTTTGAAGTGGCTTAGCCCACTAGCAACTGGATTCCCTTCATCGTCTGTGTTAGACAGCTTCTGATCTGTTCTGGTCTCCCTACACCCATGTGCCTTTGCAACATGATTTTGTCCCTCTTCCTGATGAGCAGCACAGCCTGTTTTTCTGTGCACTAAATCAGGGCTTGGTTATATATCTTCTCTAGCCAACAGGAAGATGCAAATGTGACACAAGCAGAGCAAGGATCGTAGGGTTAAGAAGAGCCTTTCACCACCATAGGAGCAAGGATGGCCCCATCAACTTGAGGAAAGCAGGTTCTTCAAGAAATTCCTATGGGATCCAAGGCTTCAGTGTGAGGCCCCAGCACAAGAGAGAGCACACCCTAAACACCTACCCTAACCCACCAAACTAGTCCAGGCTAGAAGAACCACCCACCCTACCCGCAGACTCATGAGTTCTAATGAGTGTTTGGATTGCTACGGACTGAATGCTTGTGTCTTTCCAAAATTCATAGGTTGAAACTCTACCTCCTAATTTGGTGGTATTAGGAGGTGAGGTCTTTGGGAGTTAATTGGATTAGAGGAAGTTATGAGAGCGAAGCCCTCATGAATTGGATTAGTGTCCCTGTAAATTAGGTCAGGGGAGCTCATTTGTCCTTTGTACGAAGACACATTTGGAAGGCAGAAAGCCCTCAGCAGACATCAAATTTGCCAGCATCTTGAGCAGAGACGAGCAAGCTTGAGGAACTGTGGGCAAGAAGCGCTGTTTAAGCCACTGCACTTGTATTTATTACAGCAACCTTGGATGACTTAGTTATTTTGCTCTGAGAAGTTCTGCAGGTGGTTTTCTCTGAAAGAAAACAGAGACATCATCTTGTATCTGCACACCCTTATTATCTGCCTCCTCCCCATAAGCCATTCATTTTTCTTTTCTTTTTTGTGGTGCTTGGATTGAACTCAGGTCATCATACACGTAATGCAAATGCTCTGCCACTGAGCAACGTCCCCAGCCCTGCAAATCCTGTTGTGTTTTGTTTTCAATCTGACAACTCTAGCGGGAGAGCCAAACTTGAGTGGTTACAGGAGGCCAAGAGATAAAACAAATGAGTCATGTGGGCAGGGTGCAAGGCCGCAGAAAGAGTCAGGGAGCACTGCAGGGCGAGAGCACACTTGCTCTACCTACAGGGAGCAGCCCAACTTCCTCCTGCCGTTGTTACTGGTGGAAGTGCAGGTGTGGGGTTTCCAACCTTATTTTCCAAGAGAAGTTCAAATGTTGGATTTTTCCATGAAGTCTCCTAGTTATTTAATGAAATTGAATTATTTCCATATTTTGCAAACTTCATGTGGGTCAAAGAAAGCATATTCTATTCAGTCCAGGGATTGCTGGGTTTTGATCTCCATTAGAGGATTGCTTGGATAAAGGCTTTTAATTATGGCACTATGCCTGTAAGAAATTCAAGCAACAACACAGAATTAAGGCAGACAGGAACACATTCCCTCCCTTGTGCCCCTCTGCCCAGTTCCTTCCTGGAGAAGCTGTTTGCCTGCAGTCTGGACACAAGCTAAGGACGTGAGCTTCATGCTGTAACCTACAGACTAGAGCAAAACCAGACTCTGAAAACTCTAGAGATGTATTGTTGTATATATGTTCATAAATATGAATGGAAATCTGTGCAAGGATGGCCATTGCCTTGAAAACCTAGAAATATTTTAGTGCTCACTTTAGAGACCTATATAAATAAATTGTACTACAATCATATTATAAAACACTACAAATCATTAGATTGGATGAACTAGAGACTTATGCATCTGATGGATACTCTCAAAAACACTAGGTGAGTGTAGAAAATATGTAAAACAAAAATGAGACCAAATTATTTTTTCAGTGCCTGCAGAGAGCCCAAGTATAAAAATAATGGCCAGAGGGAAACACACCCAGCACGTGCATTCGTTTCCTGTTGGTACTTTTAACGAATTAGCCCAAAGTTAGTGGTTAGAAGCAATACACATGTGTTACATGTTCTTGAGGTCAGAAGTCTACAGTGGACCCGCAGAGCTGTGCTCCTTCTGGAAGCTCTAGGAGAGAATGCATTTGCCCTTTCTGCTTCCAGAGACTCCCTGAATTTCTTGGTTTCTGCTGGGGTTTCAATGTGCAGCCCCAAGGTCTAATGCTAGAAAGTGGATCCCAGGGCATGATGCCAACTTGGGATCTCCAGGAGGCCATTAGATCAGGAGTGTTCTGCCCTTGGCAATGGATTAGCCCGTTTTCACAGGGGTGGGTTCTTTCCCTTGGAAGTGCATCCCTGACAAAGAACCAGCCCTCCCCCATGTGGTGCCCTCCCTCTACAGTGCCATGATGCATCGAGAAGTCCCTTGTCACACGCTCCCCTGGACTGAAGACTTCTCAGCCACCAAACAGTAAGGAGGTAACCTCTGTTCTTTATACAGTTCCCAGGCTCAGGTATTCAGCCATAGCTGCTCAAAATGGATTCAGACAGAGGCACCATCCTGGCTTCTACTTCACTGTGAGCAACTTAGGAGATGAACTAAGGCAGTGTCATTTGCCAGGTTTTGTTTCTTTAGTTTAAAAATTTATCTATGACTAATATGTCAAGTTGTAATTCTCTGATTAGGAACAGTAGGTGTTAGTTATGTTATTCCCTGTACTGTGCCCTGTAAAATATATTTTTAAAAAAATTCCCAAAATTAGGGCAGGCAAAATAGTTCAGTGGGTTCAATGCCAGGGCCTGCCATGATTGCCCCAGCCCTGGGGCATTATGAGATGGCCCTTGAGACTGGGTGTGGTGACATGCGCCTGTAATCCCAGAGTCTGGGAGCCTGTAAACAGTAGGAGCACTACAAATCCAATCTAGTAGTGAGACCCTGAACACCCGGTAGACCTTCCTTAAAATTAAAAGAACAAAATAAAATTTTCCAAAATTACAAAAGTGGAGAAATAAGGTTAGAAAAGAGATTTGTTCCCCCTTTCACTTCACGTCTGTGGAAGATGTGGGCTGCTGTATGACTCTAGAAGAGAAGAATGAAGCACTCTTTTCATTTTGATGTATTTATTTTATTTTAAAGAGAAAAAAATGAAAAAAAATTAAAACAAGACAATAGAAGGGTAAAATGGTTAACATACTGAATACAATTGAATAGTGTTATCTTTATAAAGAGGTGTAAGTTTTTATTCTTTTAACATGCATGCAAAATAACAACCATTTATACTGTTTAGTGAATAGTGTTATCTTTATTTATTTACTTATTTTTCTGTATTTTAGGGAATCGTCTACAGGGTGTTCAGGGTCTCACTACTAGATCAGACTTGTAGTGATTCTCCTGTTTTCAGCCTCCCAAGAGCTGGGATTACAGGAGCGTGCCACCACGCCCAGTCTCATTCATTTGTCTCAGTGTGCCCCCGGGGAGCGGGGCCAACAGCAAGCCCTGGGGATCGAGCTCCTGGCCCCTGCGCCTGCTTTAATCCGCTGAGCTATTTGGCCGGCCCTTAATAGTGTTATCTTCAGTTACTCAGAATACAAAATATAAGCATTTAATTGTCAAAAAAATGTTAGCATGAATTTTTCTTTTCAATGAACTAAGAGAAATTAGTAGTATAACTACCTTAACTATTCTGCATGTGTATATATATATATTATGTAATGTATGTATGTATGTATATATATTCCTTCCTTCTTTTTTCCTTTCCTCATCTGTTTCTTTTTCTGTTTGAACAATTTCTTCTCATTTGACAATATATATTGTACATTTTGAATCTTATTAACACTTTCAGTTTCTCATAGAAAGAAGACAATGTGCTTCTGGTTTATTTCACTTATGAGTAAGGCCTCAAGTTGTGTCCATTTACCTATAAAAGTCTCAAGTTTATTCTTCTTTATGTCTGAGAAGTATTCCATTGTATAAAAAGGCCATATCTTTTCTATCCCTTCCTTGTTTGATGGACAGTTGGGTTATTTCCCAAGATTTATCTATTGTAGATTGTACTCTATAAACATGGATGCCCATATATTACTGTGGTGTGATGTCTTTATTTCTTCTGGGAAGATACCCAGAAGAGGAGTAGCTTGGTATAATAGGACCTCCAATCCTAGTTTTCTGAGGAATTTCCACTCTGCTTTCCACAGTGGCTGCACCAGTCTACATGCCCGCCACCTTTGAAGGGTTCCTTTTTCCCCACGGCCCCTCCAACCATTGTTATGGGTGTATTTTTTGACAAGGGCCATGTTTTTCAGGGTGAGATGGAATCTCAGTGTTGTTTTAAATTGGATCTCTTGAATGACCAGTTATTTTGGACATTTCTTCACATATTTATTTGCTATTTGCATTTCATTTGAGAAGCATGATTCATCTTGGATGCCCATTTTTTATTTGATCTTTAAATTGGAGGTCTGATTTTTTGAGTTGTTGATAGTAATCCTTTGTCTGTAGAGCAACTAGCAAACATTTTTTTCCCCACACTGGTTTGTCTCTTCACTCTGTTGGTGGTTTCTCTTGCTGTGCAGAAGCTTTTTAATAAGATGAGACCCATGGGACCAGGGAGATGGCTCAGTGGAATAAGCGTTTCCCTGGCAAGTGCAAGGGTCTGAGTTCAATCCCTGTTTCTGCAAAAAAAAAAAAAAAAAAAAAAAAAAAGATGAGATCCCAGTTGTTGGTTCTTTGTGATAGTTCCTGTGTGGGTGGGGTTTTATTCATAAAGTTTTTGCGTATACCAATATCTTCAAGAATTTTGCCTGTTCTCTCTTCCAGCAGATTTAATGCTTTTGTTTTAGATCTTTGATCCACTTTGATCCATTTTGTGCATGGTGAAAGATATGATCCAATTTTAATCTTTGCCGTGTGCTCAGCCAGTTTTTCAAGCACCAATTATTAAAGAGGCTATCTTTCTTACAATTTATATGTTTGGTACCTTTGTCAAAGATAAGGGATTAGCTCATTTGTTTAAGCACCTTCTCATGAAAATGCAATCAGATGCAGGATACTGCAGTTCAATCCCCAGCTCCACCTGCCCTACCAGACCAGCCCTTAAGGCAGCCTGAACCAGCCAAAAAAAAAAAAAAAGATAAGATAACTGAGTATGTGCAGTTGTTTCTGCATCTGCTAATCTGTTCCACTGATCTTCAGGTCTGTTTATTGTTTTGGTTTTTTTTTGCCAGTATCATGCTGTTTGTACCACATTGGCTTTGTAGTACAATTTTAAGTCAGGGATTGTGATGCTCCTTGTTTTGTATTTGTTGTCCAGAATTGTCTTTGTTATTCTATATCTTTCTTGGTTCCAAATAAATTTTAGCATTGTTTTCTCTAATTCTGTGAGATATGCTGTTGGAATTTTGATTGGAATTGCATTAAGGGGCTGGGGAGATGGCTCAGTGGAATAAGCACTTCCTTGGCAAGCACAAGAACCTGAGGTCAATTCTCAGTTCCACTAAAAAACAAAACAAAACATGGAATTGCATTAAATCTGTATTGTCACTATATTGGTTTTTCTTACCCAAGGACCAAGAATATCTTTGCATTTTCTGATATCCTCTTCAATCTCCTTTTGTAGAGTACTATAGTTTTCAATGCACAAGTCTTTTATATTCTTTGTTACATTGATTCCTAGGTATTTCATTTTTTGTACAGAAAAATTTTTCACCCCAGGATGACTTCCACTTAGCCATGGTGTGTAATCTTCTTAACAATTTGCTGCATTCTATTTGCCAGTATCTT
>PVKA01012435.1:32759-57977 GCA_004027165.1 Ctenomys sociabilis
TTTTTTTTTTTTTTTTTTTTTTTTTTTTTTTTTTTTTTTTTTTTTTTTTTTTTTTTTTTTTTTTTTTTTTTTGTCTTTTTGAGACAGGGTCTCACTATGCAGTTCAGGCTGGCCTTAAGCTCACTTTGTAGCTCAGGCTGGTCTCGAACTCACAGCAATCCTCCTGCCTCAGCCTCCCGAGTGCTGGGATTACAGGCAACTATTGATTTTTTGAGTGTTGACTTTGTGTCCAGTTATACTTCTTAGTAAATTTAGCAGTTTTTCAGTGGAGTTTTTGGTGTCTTTCAGGTAGAGTATCATGTCATCTGCAAATAATGATAATTTAACTTCTTCCTTTCTTATTGTTATTCCTTTTATTTTTTTCTCTTGTGTCATTGCTGTGACTAAAGTTTCCAGTACTATGTTGTACAAGAGTGGAGACAGTGGACATCCTTGTCTTGTTCCTGATTTTAGAGTGAAAGCTTTTAGGTTTTGTCCATTTAATACAATGTTGTCTGTTGGTTTGCCATAAATGGCTTTTATCAGATTGAGGTAAAGACCATCTATTCCAATTTTCTGTAGGGATTCTTTTTATCATGAATGAGTGTTGGACTTTGTCAAAATCTTTTTCTGCATCTGTTGAGATGATCATATGATTTTTGTCCTTTGCTCTTTTAACAAGGAATACTTTATTTATCTATTATTTTTTATTGAAGAACAAGTAGCAATGAGACAGTTTCAAGACAAATTAACAGGACAGATTTGATAATTAATACATTGTAGACTGTTTTCATAATGTTTTGATATTGTACAAGGTGCATATATGATATTGTACTTACAGACATTATTTTAGCAGTTATCTTTAATCAGAAACTTAAGAGAGTATAGCTGTATACTTGTTTTTTTATAGCTGAATTGTATCACAGATTAAATAATTAATACTATCCACCTTGTTATCTTCCTAGTGGTTGTCCATACATAGTACTAGAAACTGACATAGTAACCTGTCCAGCCACTATTAGTGCAAATCTTGCCTCCCATAGAATTATGCATAAATACTGCAAATTTATCCTAACTGTACTGTCTGTACAAACACATCTTGGTTCTTCTCTTATATCCCCCCTTTTTTTTTGTCTAGTCCTATCAAAGATGGGCACTCCATTGTCATCAAACCACTATAGATGTTTGAACTCGGTGACACAATCCAACACAGTCCAGCATTCCACAATAATAGTGACTTATTTGAAGAGTTGTTGACTGTAGCCCATTACAGCTCAAATTATTATGGCCTGGGTTATATACCTCATTTTTATACTTTTCTGCTGGATGGTTAAGACTGAAATAGAGCAAGACCTATATAACAAAAAATGTAGCTTTTGTTTCTGATGAGGTCAGTCAAGTCCCCTCAGGGTTTATCTTATAATCCTGTACCTTACTCTATAGATCCTTTGTCTGTGTCAGCCATTTGGATGAGTCACGGCCAATGCTTGACCAGTTTGCTCTCTATAAGAGCCTGAGAGAAAGGTTTCTCTCCATGTGACTCTCCCCAGGCACACTATAGATCATCAATCTCCTTCCTCTGTGGCTCCATAATCTCCTTGATGAGAAAATTTGGGGCACAACTGAGTTCCATGATGTTACAGTACAGGTTCTCCTATGTCCTGAGTCTTTGCTGACCTTGAAAGGCTAGGGCCAATAGATTTATTGATTTATGTATGTGAACCATCCCTGTACCTTGAGATGATTTCTGCTTGGTCATGGTGTGTAATCTTCTTGATAATTTGCTGCATTCAGTATCTTGTTGAGGATTTTCACATCCATGTTCATTAGGAAATTGACCTGCAGTTCTCTTTCTTAGATCCTTCTCTGCATTGGGTATCAGGATAATGCTTGCTTCCAGGAATGAATTGGGGAGCATTGCTTCCCTTTTAATTTCATTAAAGTATTTGAGAAGCAGAAGTGTTAAGTCTTCTCTAAATTTCTAGTAAAAGTCAGCAGTAAATCCACCAGGGCTGGAGCTGGGGAGATAGCTCAGTTGAGTAAGTGCTTGACTGGCAAGCGCCAAGGACCTGAGTTCAATCCCCAGCTCTGCAAAAACAGAAATAAAAAATAAATAAATCCACCAGGGCCTGGAATTTTCTTCATTGGTAGGTTTTTATTTACATCTTCAATTTCACTGATTTATTTTTTGGCAGGACCAGGGATTGAACGCAGACCCTTGCGCTTGGCAGGGAAGCGCTTATTCCATTGAGCCAGCTCCCCAGCCCCAATTTCATTGATTTATATACTGGTCTATTTAGGATTTTTATATCTTCTTGATTCAGCTTTGGTAATTTGTATGCACCTAGCAATCTGTTCATTTCTTTCTTTTTTAAAAAATCTGTTCATTTCTCCTACATTTTCTATCTTATGTCTTCCAGCTACAAGTTTTCAAAGTAGGTGTAGAGATCTTCCGGGTTCCCCAAAGCTCCATTGTGATTTCTACCCTTTTCACTTCTAATTGCTTGGAGAGTCTTTCTTTTTGAGGGCCTCAGTGTTTTAGTGCGGAAGGGATCTTCTGGCCATGGTTATCCAACTGTCCTGGGAAACTGTACTTGGGCCACTGCTTCAAGGGGCTGCTCAGGACAAGGTAGGGATTTGGGGAGCTCCTCTTCATCTAAGTGCTGATGCCATATCAGAATACCACAGACTGGATACATTATAAACAATAAAGTTTATTCCATTTGCAGTTCTGGAAGCTGAGAAGTCCAGAGACCGGGGGTCACCTCTGGCAACAACCTTCTTGCTACATGATAATGTGGTGGGAGAGCCAGTGAGCACACGTGAGATGGGGTGAGGGGAGAGCAAGAGGAGGGGACCCAATTCATAATAAACCCACTTTCTCCATAAAAACCTACTCCTGTAACAACATTCACCCATCATGAGGGCACCGAATCAGCTCTTCAAGGCCTCACCCCTTAATACTGCCACTAGGGCAACTGGATTTCAGCACAAGTTTGAAAGTGGCCTTTGAACCCATAGCATCCTCCTTCTGTCACTCCTCACAACCCTCCTCCGGTCAGAGCTGCTCTGTTATTACTTGTTTTCATGCTGGAGCTCACCAGTGTCACCATCTGAAACGATGTTCTGTCTTGTCGTCCATGCGTAGCCACACGGACAACTTTAAACACTGTGCATTTCCTTCCAGCCTTTGATAGTGTGTAGTTGAGAAACCTCCACTGGGACAGATGAAGTGACTTCCCTACTGTTGATATTACATAAAAGGTGTTATGTCACTTAGTAAATCTGCTTTATTGGGAGGTCAAAGGTCATACTGTTGTAAACCCACAGATGAAAACCTTAAGGCTTTCCAGTAACTGGAATTGTTTTATCTGAACGTGCTTCCTGCAGCCATGGATTCCTAGGGGAGGGGAGAAGAGAAAGGAGGGTTGTTTCTTCAGGAGGTGACCCTTTGTCCATCCTCTGCCTCCAGATGATTAAAGGAACTGCTGAAAAGTGAGCTATAGAAAGTGGAGGAAAAAAAAAAAAAGCAGTGTTTACGTTTAAAGGAATTTACAACATATTGATTCCTTAAAATTCCACGACACAGAGGAATGTTCCTTTCTTTGACTGTTTTCATTCTTCTTGTTTTTGTGAAAGTATATTTTGCCAGTTCTGGCCTTCTCAGTCTGCTTTTTGTCTGTCTCTTGTTTTACTTTATTTATATTTGAATGAAAGGATGGGGCCAGGGAGTCCTCTCTTCCTAGGTACCTGTAGGCTCTGCCCTAAAGGAGATTTTCTTTGTCAAGAAGGCCCTCTAGACACCTGAAGGGTGCATTACTCAGAGGAGAATGCTACCAGGGGCTTCTTGTTGCTACAGAACAGAGGGACAGTAGCCAACTCCCCAACACTCATTTGGCCACGTGCTGTGCCCTATGACACAAAGCAAGTTGTGAAAAGGCAGCATCTACTTCTGCACACTGTCAGTTTGGAGGTTCAGTCTCCTAACACCAATTAAATGGCTTGATTTTTAAGTGAAGAGGTACACGAAGATGTCGCCCTCAAATCAGTTGGTGGCAGTGCAGCTTAAGCACAGTTGAAGGGACTAGTGACCAGTACTCTTTGGACCTATGTCTACCTGACGCTAGTCTCTTGCAGTAGGCATTTGCTGGCTGTAACACTCTGCATTTATTCTTTCTTTTTGAAGCTTGCAGATGATGATCCTGTCTGCAATTCAAGAAGGGGTGGCCTTCTTTGGGAATTTGTGTCTAGATGAGATTTCTGAAAGTGCTGCAGTCAACTTGTCAGCCAAGAATGAATATTGTCCAGAGGAAGGCAGACCTGGGAGACCTAGAGCTCAGGTTTTTCTGTGCTACCTCTGTGCTAATATGTGAGGTGATGCTTTTTTATTGCTTAAACTGTGTTAAATTGGGGGCTCTGTTGCTTGCATCAGAAGTCATCCTATGACATCCAGGGCTTAGTTTACTCCTCATGTACCCCATGCAGTATCTACCTCCTTCTTCTAGGTTAAGAAATACATTTGTATTAATACAGTTGATAAGCAGCAGAGTGCAAATTCAGTTCAGTTCTGTCTTTCAGAAGGAGACAGAGCCAGGCCTCTTCCCTGAGAGAAGGGACAGAATTTTGTTTCCCATGGTCCAGTACAGATACTGCCCATGGTAGCTACTTTGAATGAATTAGCTCAAGCTCTAGGTTTATTGCCTCATACTGCTACTTTAGACATATACTACTACTTTGACTTTTAATTCTAGATATTCTGAAAAATTCTGTCCCTACCAAATCCCCAAAATACTTGAAAACGCTTTTAAGATGGATTGTTGAGATGGTGTGCACAAGCTGTTGTGGCTGGAATCTGGAATGTTCCCAGAACTGTCATGCATTCAGAGGCAGAACCTGGGGGAGGACTGGGTTTGGGGCTGCTCTCCTCATGGGTGGATCATCCATGGGTGAGTTTGTGCCCAAGCGTTCTGTTGGGAGTCAGGCCTGGAAGCCAGGCAGTGAGCCCCTGAGGGGTCAAGTGTAGGATGCTATGAGGGTGGAAGTGTAGCAGACACCACAGACAATCAGAGAATCCAGGAACATGAAACATCTGAGCAAAGCCACAGGCAGTGAACAGAGCCAGCTCAAGAGAGGCCAGGAGAGCTACCACCACCAATGCCCTCTCACTTAAGCCTCTTAGAGCACTGGACGTGGAGGTACGGCATTTGATGCCTGCCTATTGGATTTCTATCTTGCTTTTGTCTAATTTCTTTCTAGTGTCCCTTCCACCTTTTTTACAATGTCAGTGTTCATCTCATGGTACTATATGTCAACAGTGCTTAACTTTCTTTTGATTTTCACAGGAACTCATAGCTACAGGTTTGCCTTGAGTCTCAGAGAAAAACTTGGACTGGCAGTTTTCAGCAATGCTAAAATTGGTAAGACTGGAAATTATTAGAGGTGGTCTGAATGTATTTTTCAAGCGATGTGCCTAAGTTTTGGGGGGGCCTGTGGATGCAACGTTGTTGTTGAGATCTAAAATGTCTGCCGAAAATAGCCCAATACTCAAAGGAGGTGCTCCTGGAGGGCGTTGGGTTCTGGGGATTCTGGGTGCACCAGTGACACAAGCTGGCTGAGTGTGCAGGCGGGAGGCAGGGCTTGGTCTGAGGTAGTAGGATTTCACACACACACAGACACACACACACACACACACACACACGCTAACAGACAAACTGACAAAAGTAATAACACAAATTTAGAGAGGTCAGTGCTAAGGACAGGAGAATCCTCAGGGAAATCTATCAATTTCTAGAGACCACAGGGCCCAGAGTGATTGATGGATAAGACCCAAGACCTCAGCCCAGAGTTGGGATTTCCAAAGGCTGAAAGACAGAGGGAGTAGAGTCCCACAAGGTACATACAAATGAATTGCCTGGCTTGGCTCCCAGTTTAAGACAGAAAATAAAGTTTCCCTGAGATGAGTGTGTCTGTAGGCCAAACTCTACTCGGCTTTGGGTCTAAATTCATTCTACTTGCATATTCTGAAAAACCTCAAGTTACGGATTTTACTTAAATTGGTCTGGGCAGAGTGCAACACACACACACACATACACACACAAAAAATAATAATATGTATACACACCTTAGGAAAAGAAAAATACTATGGTATTTTTCAATGGAGGGTGTTACTTCATGTACCTGGATGTTATCATATAGCACAGAAAATCCACTGCACTGCCAGTCCTTGGAGAAGAAATTGAACATATACGTAGTGATGTCGGCGACCAAGGGCCCCCTAGCAGCAGTTCACGGTGCTAGTCAGTGTCTGCAAGGGAATGACCACTGCCCTGAGCACCTCCCGTGATGGCAGAGCCCAAAGGTGACCTGTAGTAAACGCATGATGTCTCAATAAATGCAGTACTAAAATATTTATACAAATCTTTCCTGGAGCACGTACCCTTTTCTGGCGGGCCCTGTGCACCATGCTGAGACCTAGAAAAGGCAGATTAAATCCCCTTAGGTGAGCACATGCCCCTCAGCAAGGCTGAAGATACCCTAGCTGTTAAGTTTCTAACAAATACTGCAGGGGAGGAAAACCCTTCCCTCTAGCACTCTTGCTCAGTAGCTAGGGCCAAAAACTTAAAACAGCAAAGGCCAGACCAACAGCAGAAAAAAACAGCATATTCCTGGGTGTGACACACACACAGGCGCTAGGGCTCCATGACCAGCAATGCAAAAGGGGCGGCTACCCCTGGGGCCTACATATTGATAACCTTTATCTCTATAGTTCTGTGGCCCTTCTCTCTTCCCAACCTAAAATGAACAACATGAACTAGTCATCAAAGCAAGGCGATGGTGTGGGGCTAATAGAGAACTATGACTGGGTTGGATATGCTCTGAGACGGGTGATGCAGGTTAAAGAGGAGACTGCAAAGTTGAAAAGAAGTTCATGTGAGCTGTTTTGAAAGGAAAACCTTTAGCAAACATGAGACCCTCCTGCCTCAGCCTACTGAGTAGCTGACTTACAGGTGTGAACTATTGTGCTGTTTCTGGCTTCATCTGCTAGGGTGTGACATCAGTGACTCCATTTTGATACTGATAACCTTTAGCACTTCCCCCGGGGCTATAAACTTCCCTGGAAAAATGATTTAAGGTAGGGTTGATTCTCCTTTCTGGGAGGAGATCTGTCTTGAAGAGGAATTTATAGCAGGCATAGTTTCAGCAGTTGTTCCATGTAGTAGGACAAAGGACACTATAAAAAAACCCTTGTATTAGCTGGGTGTGATAGAATACACCTGTAATTCTAGGCTGAGACAGGAAGATCACAAGTTCAATTCCAGGCTAAGCAATTTAGAAGTTTAGCAAGGTCCTGTCTCAAAATAAAGCACAAAAGAGGGCTGGTGATATAAGTCAGTGTGGGGCTGGGGAGATAGCTCAGTAGGATAAGTGCTTGCCTGTCAAGCTCAAAGTCTTGAGTTCAAACCCCAGTACCAAAAAAAAAAAAAAAAGTGTGAAGGCCCTGGGATCAATTCCTAGCACAGATGGTACAAAAAAGCTTTTCTTGAATCTGTGGATCTTGTGGAGTTTACATTTCTTCAGTTTAAAATAATCTCAGTGTCACCTTGGGAGCTCTTCATGGTTTCCATAATATAAACTCAACATTTAAAAAATTACAAAACTTCTAAGGAAACAAAGCACCAGAGTGAGAATCCAAAGAAACACTGGATTGTGACGGCCTCGGCTACCTACCATCTGGCACCCGATCCAATCAGAACACAAATTAAACACATTTAGTGTTGATGAAGTGAGGAGAGAGGTCACAGCAGCAAGCAGTGTGTGTGTGTGTGTATGTGTGTGTGTGTATTTTTAATTTTAATTTATTTATTTATTTTGGCAGAACCAGGGATTGAACTCAGACCCTTGCACTTGCCAGGGAAGCACTTATTCCACTGAGCCATCACCTCAGACCCTTATTTTTATATTTTTTTTTGAGACAGGGTCTTGCTATGCTCTTCAGGCTGGTCTTAAACTTGTAGCCCCAGCTGGCAGGCGTCCTGCTGCTGAGATTACCAGCATGTGCCAAAATACATGTGAAGCCAGCAGTGCTGAAATAAACAAATTTTAAACAAGCTAAAAGAACTTCTGGATATCTCCAGTAGAGGACTAGGGAGCACACCCAATAAGACTGACTGATTCTAGACTTTTATTGGCTTCCATCTATTTTACCACGCTGAAGAGTGAGAACAGATAGCAACTCTTTAGAGTTGAAACTCTAACGCGAGAAATCGTCCCTTTTGGCTGCATGGAGCCTTGCTGCCCACCCCGTGGTGCTGGCCACCAACTCCAGACAGCTTGAGAAGTGGTCGAGTGAGACCTCTGTTGGAGCTGCCCAAGGATCCTAAAGACTGTGGTCTTACGTATCAGTGTTCCTTCTAAAGGTGGGACATACGAGGAAGAGTGCCGGTGTTAGCTGAAGCTTGCCCTGGCCATCAGGCTTGCTGCTGTTCCCAGGGATTTACCTATATTACTCACGGAACACTTCTAAGAATGCTTTCCGGGAGTCTGTAGCATTCTCATTTTTATAGATGCTCACCCTGAAGCCCAGGAATCGTAAGTAGCTTGCTCCTGGCCACGCCTGTTTGATCAGTGCAGCAAGGATTGAGCCCGGCCAGGCTGCCCGGCCCAGGGGCAGTACCCCAGGTGCCCATGGAGACCGCCCCAGAGGGGGGACAGCACTTTCTAAATGACAATATGAGTGACCTCTGAGTGACCTCTCCTTGGTCACTGCCTCTTCCTCAGTTTGTATCCCCAGAGATACAAAAATTTAGGGCTCACTTAGGCGTTAAGGGAAAGAAAGCTTTTCATGAGTCAGTCTTTCACTGTACTTCTTGTTAAAGGACAACCTTAAAAGGCCATGATCACCTACAGATACAGAGTGAGCACTTGTTAAGGGTTTTCATTATGAGATGACCAGGCATATGTTGTCAGAAGAAAAACTTTAGGCAAATTACACTGAACAGAGTTTAACTGAACAAAGAAGGATGAAATGCGCAGATGTGCACAGTTCAGAGAACCCTGCCTGCAAGCGGTCAGGCAACATTTTGTGGTCAGAAGCTTGATGGGTTACAGCTCAGCTTTAGCTTATTCCCGTATGGTCTGAGTAATTTGCAGCCTGTGTTTGGCTGAAGCTTAGCTGCTGTCATTGCTGAAACTCAGATATTTGTTACAAAGTCTACTTTTGAGGCTGGGGCTATAGCTTAGAGTAGAGCACATGCTTAGCATGCACAAAGCCCTGGTTTTGAGAAGAAGCACCAAAATATAATAATAATAATTAATAATAATAATAAACTGTGTGCCTAAATTAGTCTTTTAGTTAGTTTGCATACTCAGATGGAGTTCACAAAGACTCAAGTATGGGGGCCAAAATTAGTTTGCCAATGCTGCAGTTGTTTCAAAGGACTCCAAAGGACAGACACCACTATAGAGCTGAATTTTTTTTAGGGGGGTGGTGGGAGTGGAACCAAGGATTGAACTCAGGACTTCGTGCTTGCCAGGCAAGCACTTATTCTACTGAGCTATCTCCCCGGCTAGATCAGAAATATTGAAATGAATGCAAAACTGGTTTTTCTGGGGTGGAGAAAGGCCATATGGTCAAAACTCATTTGCGTCTTTAGACAAGAATTATTTTTCATTGCTATCTGTTCTCATTCTTTAGTGTGGTATAATAGATGGAAGCCAATAAAAGTCTAGAATCAGTCAGTCTTTTTGGGTGTGCTCCCTAGTCCTCTACTGGAGATATCCAGAAGTTCGTTTAGCTTGTTTAAATTTTGTTTATTTCAGCACTTGGCTTTACATGTTTTTTGTCACACGCTTGTAATCTCAGCACAGCATTTCCAAAAGAAAAGCCCTAGGGACACACCAGGCTGTCTGTGAACATACTCATTCCCTTCTTTGCACTGCCTGTACAACACTCATCGTATCTGTGGCATGTACCTCTTTTTCCACTTTTTTATTTTAAAGAGAATAAAAAAGAAAAGAAATTAAAAATTATACAGAATTTCTAAACATGATGATAGAAAGTCAACAGTGGTATATTGCAAATTATCTTCTAAGTAGTTGTTCAGATTATCAGATATAAGCATGCAAAATTGAACACTTGTTCTTTCTATAAAATAATAGAAATTAGTGGTACAATTATCTTAGCTGTCTTGCGTGTGTGTATAAATTTTTCCCTTCTCCTTTTCCTCATCCCAGTTGTTCTTTCCTTTTGAGCAGTTTTTCCTTCTCTTTCACAATATGCATTGTATCTTTCCAATTTTATTTTTTCGGTGGCATGTACTTCTTGAAACCACCAGCACACAGTAGGTGCTTTATGCATTTAAAATGCAACAATCAGTACCCACCAGAAAACCAGTTAGTGCAAAATAATGGCTGTTATTCCTATATTCCTGCTTCTTTAAAGAGCATTTTCATAAACCTTTAACTGTAAGAATCTTACAATGATTTCCAGGAAACAAATACATAGAGTTTCAGGCAGCTTGAGTAAATGCCCCAGGTAGGTGCCCTCAGTAAGTAGAGATCTATCCCTTGAATTTAGGCTTCAGGTTCCAAAGCCAGGAGTTGCCCTGGTCAGAGAGAGGGACTAGGAAGTTGCACCATCTTTTATTTGCTCTCTGTCCAGTCAGGCTGGAGATGGACAAAGCCGGCTTCCAGAAAACCACCGCAGTCTTGATCTCTAAGCTCATCCCAGCACCAGAGCTGGGACCCACCACTGCATACTGTCACTGTCATGGCTGAGGAACTTATTGGTCTTGGCACCACGCTAAGAGCTGGGGATGTAAAGAGAAATAAGACAAGGGGAGGAGCTTCCCTCTAGCACACCTGAGAGAGGAGAGGCCCTGCTCCCAGGGAGTTGAGGCAACGATGTCCAGAATACAGGTCAAATGCCGAGGAGGACACAAACACAGAAGCCATGGTGTGATGCAGGGACGACTGCGAAGCGGGCCGTTTGTCATCTGAGCCCTCGTGCTTTGCCCCATTCCCAACATGCCACTAGATGTCCCGGGCTAGAAAGACCTTATGACACGTCCTGAGGTGGGGGGCACCTCGTGCAGTGGGGCAGATTCCCCTCTGAGGGCTTCCTGCTCCCCTGCAGAGCAAGGCGCTTCTTCTGCTGGCTGGGACATGAGAAACAGGCCTGGGAGGATCACTGCGTCTGTCCTCTCTGTAGACGAGGCCTGGTGTGGCGGTAAGTTTTGGTTTTGCATCACACTGTGTGCTAATCTGTGCGTGAAGGGCTGTGAACAGGTCATTCCCTCACAAGACTGCATATCAGAAGGATGTGGAGAGCACTGGCCCATCCCGGAAGGGTGGGAGGGAACGCTGGGCCTCCACTACCATCCCCCACAGTAGGCCAGGGGCTGCTCCCCATGATTCATGTAGATTACTCGTATAATCTTTCTGGGAATCCCACCTTCCTCTTCAAGAGGGGTGAGCCCAGGTCCCTCATTTCTGTCCCTCTGACAAGGAAGGAAGCCATCTGAAAAGAACAGCAGCTTGTTTTGCAGTGAAGAAGAAGCCAGTGGATCCTTCCCTACCGTCACCTAGCTTCACCTCTGTTGACATCTCTGAGTCAGCTGCAGTCCCCAGGGATCTGCCCACCGAGGGCCTGCAGCTGTCTCTCCTGCAGAATTCCACCCACGGCCGGGTGCCTGGCCGCCAGCCCCACCACAGCCAGAGACTCTCAGGAGCTGTATTTCCCACCTCAGAGGGCCTTGGGTTGAGGTTTCTATCTCAACCACACTGGTTGACCCTAGGCACTGCTGAGCTTTAATTAATCCTTACCCCAAGCTCAAAGAAAATGGTAATGCTCTGTTCCATGCCTCTGGGTAAACTGAGGCTCAGAGAGATGAAGTGCCTCCTCATGGTCGCACAGCCAGCAACGATAGAGCCAGAGTGTCCTCACAGGCCTGCCTCACTCCAGAACCCGTGCCTTTCCCACCACATCTCTTGGCCTCTTAGTACTTTTGGCACAAAATGGAAGAGGACTTAATATTCTGGTACACATTGCCAGCCGAGGAGGGTGACAATTGGGACTTGTTTGTAACCCCTCCCCCTCTTGGGAAAATAAGTCTGTTTTGTCCCCCAGTGTTTCCCATGGAGTGCAAGGCTTGGACCCTTGATTTTAACAAACTTTCTCAGCGATTCTGAAGTGAGCCCCTGGTGCAGGGCCACTGAACTAGGCTTCAGCTCTGTACACCGCTGAAGTAGTGAGTGCTGACTCTCTTCTGGGTACTTAATGTTTCTTGTTGTCTTTGATCCTTCTGAAAACCCTGTCAAGTAAAATTATTTTTATGTCCAGTTTTAAAATGAAGAGTCTAAAGCAAAGAAATTTCATCCTGACTGTCCAACATGCCACAGCTGGAAAATGGCAGGCCAGGGTGTCAATACAGCCAATATGGCACCCGAGAGAGCAGTCTGAGCTGCTACTCCTGGCCTCCAGTTGAGCCCCACTGAATTGGAGAGCATGCCTTCCCTCTGGCAAAGTGAATTACTCAGTGGGAATAGCTCACTAATCAAGACTAAAGTTAGTAGGCTATTTTGAGACACAAATTTTGGGATGTTTTCCTGCTCTTCTGTCCCAAATCAGAGGCAGCAGACACCCCAAGTCGCATGTAAATAGCCAGCCCCGCTGGTTCCTGGAATTCACCACCTACAGTTTTGCTGGGTCTCTCAGTTCTTTCAGTGTCCTATAGGATTTTTCTTAGGAGCTCACTAAAATTAGTGGGTGGGTAAAAAGGCCTAGCAAAGAGAAAGATCAAGAAGCAAGTAAGAAACTTTATTGGGAAGCAGTGCTATTGTTTTAAATCTTTAAATTTGCCTGAAAATAGATGCAAATAATAATACAGTATGAGTAAACACCAGGCATCAGGGCACATTTGTGCAAAAGTCCCCACACACTTAGGTGTTTGGAGATGGTGTGAGAAAGTCCTAGTATGCACCTGGTTGAAAATTAGGTGTTAAGAGTCCAGCACACTGGAGTGCTAAGCGCCAGCTCCGCTGGTGGTAAATGACCTCAGATGAGTTCATGGCCCGCTGCATTGGTCTCTTCCTCTGTAAAGCGAAAATGGTACAGGACCTGCCCGGTGTACAGACTGGGAGGCCTGAGCGGAAGCAGCGCAGTTCAGCCTACTTCTCAGTGGCTCTGGAGGGGCAGAGAGACCCCAGTGGGAGCATTACTTCCTCTGCTTCCCTCTGTCCCTGTGACGGTGACCTGCCTCCTTCCGGCCCACACAAGGGCACTTGATTCAGTGCGGTCCTTTCTCCTTCAGGGCACCTAGCCCAAAGGACTTGCCTCCCCTTCTTGTACGTGGGGAGCTGTGTTCTTGGCTTTGAAAGAGATTTCTTAAATTGTCTTCCGCAGTTGCAAGTGACTCAGCCGTTGCTTAGAGATTTAATTAACCAGCAATAGGAGGCTTGAGAGAGACAAGCCTCTGGGGACTTTCTCCCCTCCTGGGTTGGCTGTGGGCAGAGTGAGAATGGAACAAGAAATTAGAGCTGCACTTTCCAAGATGGCAGCCACTGGCCACACGTGGCTATCGGGCACTTGGAACGTGGCTGTCCACATGAAGATGTGCCGTAAGCATAAAATATCACCATATTTGAAGATTTATATATAAAAATAAGTTATTTTTATATTTATTATAAGTAGAAATGATATTCTTTGATATATTGATTTTTTTTCTTAATTATATTTATTTCTGTATTTTAGGGAAGGGTCTACAGGGTATTCAGGGTCTCACTACTAGATCACAGACTCAGTGAGGCTGTTTACAGCCTCCTAAGTGCTGGGATTACAGGCATGCAGCACCACGCTTAGTCTCTCTGCGCCTGCTTGCAGGCACTTTAATCCGCTGAGCTATTTGGCCGGCCCTCATGTTGATTTTTGTTGCTGTTGTTTGCTTGTTTTGTTCCAGGCATCAAATGTGGAACCTTATGCTTGCCAGCCCTCGATATATTGATTTTACTTTTAATAAAAATAGCTAATTTGCCACTTAAAAATGACTCTAGGGCTCTTGGAGACACTGTTCCTGTATTCATAATTTAATAAAGCATAATAATTCAATACTTTTTGACAATGACTTGAACCTACATGTAGGTCTTAGTCCAGTTTGTATGTCTACAACAGAATCCTTGAGGCTGGGTGATTGAGAGAGAGAGAGAGAGAGAGAGAGAGAGAGAGAGAGAGAGAGAGAGATTTGCACTTAGTTCCAAGCCTGGGAAGCCTGAGGCCTGAGTGTCGGTGCCTGGTGAGGACCAGCTGCTAGGTCCTGCAGGGGTGAGCACAGTGTCCTGCACGGTGGCAGGCGGAGGGTAGGAGAGGAGCTGCGGCGAGGAAGGAGTCCACTTCCCAGAGCTTGCTCTCCAAGGACATTCAGTCAGCACGAAAGCAAACCCCTCGTGACCAAACCCTCTTCCGTTAGGCCCCACCTCCCAACCCTGCTGCATTGGCATCAAATTCCCAACCTGTGGATTTCTGAGATCTTCTTTTTTTGTATCAGGAATCAAACTTAGGACCTCACCCTTGCCAGGCAGGCACTGTGCCGCTGAGCTCTATCCCCAGCCTCGCCTATGTGTCTCTGGAAGACACAGTCAAACAGAGCCATCCAACAAAGTAAGCACTGTTACGAGTCTCAGGTTAGGCCAGCAGGACCACAGCCCACGCAGGCTTTGGGCAGCCAGCAGGCTTGTGCAGCTGGCGCAAACCCACGCTGGGGATAAGGAGATGGAGGAACACTGAGGGGGGAAGCTAGGAACCTGGCGTTTTGGGATTTGCTGTATCACTGAACAGCTGTGTGACTCCAGACAAATTACTGCCCCTCTCTGGACCTCAGAATCTTCACGTACAAAGGAAGAGGTAGGCTGGATTAGAATTTAAGGTAGGGAAGCTAGCATTCTGAGGGCCAAATCCAGCTATGCATTTGTCTAACAGTAAGCAACAGTTTATTGTTACTTTTTGCATCTGTTTAAGGAGGGAACATGTACTCTTCTATGGACCATGGCAGGGCCAGGGAAAGCTCAGTGGCTCAAGCGCCTGCCCAGCAAGCACTAAGTCCTGAGTTTAATCCCTGACTTAAAAAAAAAAAAAAAAAAGAAATCATATGCTCTATGCACCGTGGCTCCTGCCCTCCAGCTTTCTTCTCACTGCTTCACGGCTTCCGTGACCAGCCTCGGGTCCCTAGAAATGTCTGAATTTGAAACTTCTCGCTACAATGTTTAGCTGTCTAGGTGCATGCCGGCCATGCTTGGTAGCAGTATAAGAATGGTCCTCAGTGGTGGTCTCCAATCTATAGAATTTTTTTTCTTTCTAGTCCTCTTTTTATATGATGTTTTTTGTTGTTGTTGTTTTGTTTTTGTTTTTGTTTTTTGGCAGTACCAGGGATCAAACTCAGGTCCTTCTGCTTGCCAGGTAAGCACTTATTCTACTAAGTTATCTCCCTGGCCCTTAATATCTTGGATTTCCAACAAAAACAGTACTGTATCTTTCCATAGAACCACAGTATAGTAAACTAGAAGAAAATTTAAAACTAATTGATCCAGGGCAAATGTTTCATTTTACAAATGAGGAAATGAAGAAACTGAGGGTAGTATAGCTTTTATACTTCCATAGTATGTCAATGATTTTTATTTTCTATCCTCTAAAATAAGATAAAATGGAAGCAGAGGAAAGAAAGGAGATATAAAAAAAAATGTAGCTGTATTACACACACACACACACACACACACATCAGTCCCCATCATGAAGGTACTCCCTATGTTCTGCAAACGCGTACTAAAAAAGTGAAAATGAAAAGGAACCGGGTAGCACACCTGCCCCAAGAAGGCTTCTGTTCTGTCTCAAGTGAAAGTTAACGACTGGCTTCATTGCTCACACATCATGCATAGTTCTACTTTGCAGTTGTATTATTTTATAAATTGTAAGTACTTGCTTGTGTTCCCCTGGATGGAGCACACTTATTTTCACATTGCAATAAAATGCAAACTAAGTGTTTCTTGAAAAAATTAGAATGACTCTTCATCCATCTCTTTTGCATGTAGTTCTTACCCATTAATTCTTTTTTTTTTTTTTTTTTTTATATCCAGGTAGAATTTTCTTAAATAAAAATTCAGTGGGATGACTGCTTGGAAAAAGCAAACAGTAGTACAGAACTTTTTCCCTCAACTTGTGATTAGGCTACATAAACTTGCAACAAAAAAAATAGGTAAATGTAACCCACGCAATGAAAGCAAATAGCTAAAGAATTTTAAAGCACTGAAAGAAGTCTTTTTGCAGGGATAATAGCAATTTGGATGTGAGCTACTGCTTTTGCATATTAAGCACAAGTCTTTGTCTCTTTCACCTCAGTAGGGAGAGAAAGCAAAATCTGATTTGATGAAGGAAAAGGGAAAGACCTGAAATAAAGGGGTGTGTTGTTTCCTGGGGCCAATCTTCCTAGTGGCATTCCGCCCAGAAGCACTTTCTTCTTGTCTAAACCAGAGGGCTGGATAAGTTGAGTAGTAAGATGAATACTGGAGACCCCAGAGGCTATTAAGGGAGACCACACAGTTGAAGAAGGCCCTCAGGGGGTGGCTTGAGCCAGTCCTGTCTCTGAGGCCACTCTGGTCAGTGTTATTATTACAAAAATCCAATCATGAAAACTTCTCTGAGATCTCTTTCTGGAGAAATTCAGGATCAGTACAAGTGAGACTCCCCTGAAATGAGCTAGCCACGGGGACGCCAGGGCTATCTAAAGATGCCATCGCTACTGGACACTCCTCCTGTTACCCGGTTTTGAGGTGGTAGAGTGCCCTTCTAGAGGAGGATTCTCAGTTCCATCCTGAGCAAAGCATTGCTCAAGCCAAGAACGAATAGTAGCAAGGTTTTACATTTATTAAATGTAGAAGAATAGGAAAATCTCTGCAGAGCAAATTTAGGTCAAGTAAAGGTAGGAAAAGAAGTATACCCACCCTACAGGGTGAGGTTGGATTACTGTGAAAGAACACAGCAACCAGAGCTCAATGGTGATTGTCCTTTTGTACCATCCCCTCCCCATGCTGAAGTCAGGTCTTGGCCCTCCTATCAGAAACCTGCCTGAGTCCTCCCATGAACTCCACATCTGGGGCTTTTGGAAATGTTCTGCCCGTGGAGCCTGGGGGCTTGTAATTACAAGTCACACCTACTTCCCCGGACACCTTTGCCAGGCCCTAGACTCCTGCCTTGCTCCCAAATACATTTTGCTATATAGAAATCTAACCTGGGGTGAAAGGAGTAACCCTCTACATTTCCCCCAGAAACATGCCACATCACAATATCACCTCTACACCTAGGAAGCCCATGTCCAAAACGTAGAAAAGACAGATCTGTCTTATCCATAGACATCTGGAAAGGTAAATGTTGTGGTTTGCTTTAAGGAATTGGGGGAAGGTGGCAAAATGGTAACAATTCAACCAGCTGAGGGCCAAGAGACTATGAAAGACAGTGAAACAATTCGGGAGACAAAGGCTTTCTCATTACGCATATATACTTTACCTTTAGCAGTGTAATCTTGACTTCTTTCTTGATTTCTCCAATTCTATCCGCTTTTCAAAGTTTTTCAGGTATCTGACTTCCTCCATGAAGTTTCCTCTAACCCTCTAACCCATAGTGTCTGCCTTGGCCACCTCTATCATTCATTTGCTGACATACTTAAACATGGCCTTCAGCTACCTTTTAAGTAGTCATATATGCATACCTTACCTTCCTGATTAGGCTGTGGGCACTGCTCAAGCAGAGCACTGTGTGACAGAGGCTTACTGGGCTGAGCACAGCTTTTAAAAGAAAGGAAAAACAGAACAAAACAAGAAAGCAGCCTCTCGGGCAGCCCCCAGCCCTAAGTCTGTTTCCCCTTCCCAGCATGCCCTGAGGTTCTCTGTTTCCCTTTCCCAGCATACCTTGTGTCTCTGCTTCCCCTTACCAGCATGCCCTGGATTTTTCACTCACTGAATCTTTGCCTGGCTCACTTCTTGGCCATATGAGACTAGCATTGGTCTTCATCACTTTTTTCCTCACCAGAGGGCTGAGAGAACAGCCCTCTTTACCAAAGATAAGAGAAATGATTCATTATTAGCTATGTGTGTGTGTATGGGGTACGACAACAGTAATCACGATTACCCAGATTATTAGGATTTTCCTTGCAAAAGAACTCTTTTACTGCTAAACAGATGAATCATTAGAGAAGAAGAATCTTGGTACAGTTACCAGGTTTCTAAGGACTTTTATCTTTAAAATATATAGTAAATATACATATGTTGTATTTATATAGTCCACAATCTAGAGAAAGGCAGGAATTAAAGGTAAAAATACAATCTGTTCTGAACTTAACACTAAAAATGGTTAAGATGATGAATTGTATGGTAAATATACACTACTATAACTAAAAATTTAAAACAGAGAGACCAAGCATTAAAACAAGGGTAGCAAGGGCTGGAGATAGAGCTCAGTAGTACACAGTGCCTGCCTGGCAAATGTGAAGTTGTGAGCTCGGTTTCTAATACCAAAAACAAAAAGAAATCAAAACAAATAAACAAAGAAAGATAAGATAGCAAATTGCAAATGGGAAATGTAAGCACAAGCTTATGGTGGAAGATGGGCTTAGCTGTCTTTGTTTAACTGAAGGACAAAGGAAATCAATAAGGTAGGGGTGCTGCCTTAGATAAGGAATAAAACGGTCATTGAAACTAACCATAGACTAACAGTAGGCATTTGTGAAGAATTTTAAATTGCATTTGGAATTCAAATAGAATTGAATGTATAACTAAATGCTATATTTACTACATGTCTGCTTTTAGTTATGTATCCTCTGCCTCTGAAATATTGCATAGTTACCTTTACAAGTCAAGCTCTGGAAGCATATCCTCCCTGCTCAAACTCTTGGGAAAACCTTCCCCATTACTTGTTGCAGCACTTTAAAAGCCTGTCACACTTCAGATGACTATTTATATACAACGCATCCAGGAAGATACCTGTAAGGGTTTATGAACCACATCATTGTAATAGCAACAGTCAGCATTCACTGATACTACAAGCGACTTGTGTCTGTCTCCTATAACAAAACACTTGAGAATGAAACTTTATGAATAACGGAAGTTTACTTAGCTCCTGGTTCTAGACACAGGGAAGTGCAAGACCATGAGCTTGGCCTCTGCTTGGGGCCTTCTTGTTGCTGCGTAGCGCATACCACAGGGTGTGACAGAGCAAGACCGTTACTTCAGGTCTCTCTTCTCACAGTCTCGAGGGCCATCATAGGGGCGCCACCCTCAGGCCCTCATCTAATCCTCACTAGCTGCCAAGGACCCCGCCTCTGAGTTTGGGGAATTAAATTTTCACCGTTGGTTTTCTAGAGGACACATGACATTACAGCACACGCCGACGCTCTCCTGATCCCTTTCCTCATGGCACCAGAGAAAGCTGCAAGGTAGGCATTGTTTATATCCACTGTGTTTCAGATGAGGAAAGCTAGCCCAGAGAGGCCCAGAGCAAGCTCAGTGTCACGGAGCTAGTGACACGCTGCCTCTGAATCAAGGTAGTATGGTTCCGCAGCCCCGGCCTTCACCACTGTCAGTGAATTAAGTATCGGTATCCCTGCCCCCAAATTCCTAGGTTGAAGCCTGAATCTCAGCCATGATGGGATTTAGAGCTGAGGCCTTGACAAGGTACTTAGTGTTAGATGAGGGCACTGGGAGCATGGTCTTAGATGGGATTAGAAGATCTCAGAATGCCCCGCTAAGAGGAAAAGACTCTGAGGGTCATCCCCACCCCAGCCCACATACTGTGAGCACATAGGAAAGTGGCAGCTGCCTAAAATCCAGGAGAAAAGGACACAGATTTCTGTCCTTTGCTGTGCTTCTCAGATTTCCCTTGCCCTAGAACTGCGTGAAAATACACAGCTATCATTTACGCCACCAAACCTGTAGCATTCCAAGTGGACTAAAACAGTACTGCACCACACCTACCTTCTGCTACCACAGAATTTCAGGGAATAGGCTTGTAAACGTCATGTCCACCAATATCTGAATATATGCATGACCTAACAGCATGTGTCATGCATGACCATCACTAATTGGTGCGGTCCCCTCCCTTAAAGGCCCCACTGTGTGCAGGACACCACACTGGTGTGGACACACAATTTCTAAAGGACACCAGGCTAGAAACCATGTGAGTGTGTTGAATGTTTTTTTAAAAACAAAAATAATTCTTATAATGGTTTTAGCTTTACAGAAAAATTGCAAAGAGAGTGTCTTACTTTCTCCTTGCTGAGGCACGATGCCTGATACCCACCATTCTAAAAATTAGAAGTTTGTTTGGGCTCACAACTTGTAGTAGCTTGGGGGGTTGACAACTGGTGGTCCACTTGTGACAGCCAGCTGAGCTGAGCCGGCACGGTGCTGGGGTGTGGAGGGCCCACCTGAGGGCCGTTGCCGACAGTGTAAAAGAAGACCTGGAGAGAAAGAAGAGAAGCTGTTAAGGGGCTGCTGGCTCTCCTGGGGGAGCTTGTCGCGCTGGCTTTCCTGATCAGCCCAGCTGTTCCCCTCATCAAGGGAACCCAGGACCTGGTTGGGAATGGCTGTGGTTCACCTTGGGGGAGCCCTGGTCCTGATGCTGCACGGGTCAATGTCCTGGAGAAGCTTGCCCCGATACGGACTTGGCCGTTCTCATCCTAGGAGGAGCTCAGGACCTCCCTGTTGCTGAGGATGGCTGTGGTGTTGTGAGGGGGAGCTCTGGTGCTTGCCTTGAGCACTGCTTCCTGGCTCCAGTGCAGACCCCTCAGCCTGCTGGCACAGACTTTCTAGCTTCCATCACTGACCTTTGGACCTTCCTAGCACAAATCCACGAGAAAGGTTGGCATGAGACATTGTCGTGGGCTGCCGGCCTCCTGCTGGACTCGTGGGTTGCAGTGGTATGGGCTCTGGGTCTTCAGCTGGAAGCATCCAGGTTATTGCCATGAAATCCAGGCCCTCAGCTGGATTCTTTAGTTCTTTAGTGTGTGAAAAGATTTGCCACACTCATTTGAAATTGACTCTTTGGGTAAGTACTGTAAAATAATCCTTTAGATTATGTATCCTATATTATATTGTTTCCCTTGCAAACCTTGACTACAATAGAGTCTGTAGTTGGCTGGATCCAAGGCAGAGCAGTATGGCTGAGAGGCATGGCAGAGAAGAAATAGCCCATAGCATGGCAACAAGAAGCAGACAGAGGTCCAGGAAGAAGGGCGATAGACCCTTTTAGGCTGCACCCCCAGGAACCCACCTCCTCCAACCAGGCTTCACCTCCCAGTGTCATATTTAGCTACACACCCATCAGTGGACTAATCCACGGAGGAGTGCCATGCACCCATGATCCAATGACCATCCTAAAGCCCCACTTATGTGTGACATGAGAATATAAATCATAACACATAGTGCCGAGCTCCCACATATCTACATTTAGTGTCCCGCATGGGATCTCTGTTACATCTAATGAATGAATATTGTTACATTACTGTTAACTAATGCCTGTGATTACAACATCTATGATTGATTTAGGTTTCCTTACTTTTACTTAATATCCTTTTGTTATTCTAGGATCCCAGCAAGGGTACCACATCACGTTAGGTCCCTCAGGATGTGTCAGTTGTTCAAACCTCTCCTATTTTTGGTAAACTTGACAGTTCTGAGGAATACTGGTCAGGCATTTTGTAGAACAGTCACCTGGCTGAGGTGTATTCTGTACCTCTCTCCCCACACCATACTCTTTGGAAAGAGGTTATTATGTGCAGCCTGCTCCCTGCCTACAGTTATTTACAGTAAGTATTTGAAATTCTTTTGCATGAGAGATTTTTTTTTATGTCCAGTAATTTATTAACAAAATTTATGGAACTCTTCATGGTTAGATTTTTTAGAGTACACAGCAAACTTGAGCAAAAGAACAGAATAAATGACAATGAAATCCAAGTAGTCTCATTAAATAAGAGCCAAATAAACCTTTTAAAAAAGACACATGAATGGCCCAAAAGCACATGAAAAGCTCCTCTACATGGTCAGAGCCATGACGAGCTAGCACCCACCCCTGCCAGGATGGTTCTTACCAAAAGACCACAGTTAGCCAACCTTGGTGAAAAGTAAACACTTGCCCACTGCAGGTGGAATGTCCATTAGTGCAACCATTATGGAAAAGAGCATGCAAATGGTGCAAAAACTTAGAAACAGAGCTACCGTGAGACCCAGCTTCTCATTTCTGAGCACACATCCAGGAGAGACAGAGTCGTGAGCTCAGAGTGACAGCTGCATCTTACATTCGTGCCAGCTGTGCTCGTGACAGCCAGGTCACAGGCACAACCTCAGTGTCTGTGGCCTGGTGGAGTTTTTGCTCTTCTTGCTCGTCACTCACTAGGCTTTCTTCTTTCATGCTTCAGTGCAGCCTCGGCACATTTCTGGAAGGTTCTCCAGCTGTTGCTCCAGTCCTTCTGCCTCTGACCCTGACCCAGCGGCCTCTCTAGATGCAGGCTCCCTCCTGGTTCTGGCAGGAGCCCTTCTCGTGCCTGCCTTGTGGGATGTGGGAGCCTCCCCAGCCAACTCTATGCAGCAGGAGAAGCTATTTATGTCTTTTGGAAACCTCATCATTTGGGCAGGAAGTGACCAACTTCCTGGCAAGGAAGCTCCCAAAAACATCTTCCAGAAGGAAAAGGAGAGAACACACATCTGTGACGTAGTTTCCTCCCTTTCAGTTGGTCCTGACCCAGCTCAGCCTCACTGTGAATGGCCAAAGAGCCTCTGCTAGAGACAGAAATCCACCCTGGGTGGGCCACCTAGGCTCGGGGCCTAGGCCTGGAGTGTGGCAGGGATGTATTCATCTCTGGTGGAATCAAGTGGAATTTACTGGGGCTGCAACCCTGTTCCCATCTACTTTATGCTCCTATGGGTCTTCCCACAGGGCACTGAGGAATCTTTTCTTAAAAAATGTATTTAGTACAGGGTCTATAGGGTTTCGCTGCATAAATTGGACTCATAGTGATCCTCCTGTTTTTAGCCTCCCAAGTGCTGGGATCACAGATGGGCGCCACCATGCCCAGTCTCAATCGCCATTTCAGGGTGCCCCGGAGGTGGGCCCAGCAAGCATTTATGAGTCTTGGTTAACAAGTAGAGATCTTTCTGGCAACACCAATTCAGTGTGTGTCAGGCTGCTGAGTCAGGTGGGCAACGCCATGGATACCAAGAGGGATGCCAACTTTCTTCTAGAAAGAGGAAGCAAAAGCACATCATGGGGCCAGTATGCCGCCCCCGGCAAGGTGAACGTCTCTGTACTGACTGAAGCACCTGAGAACTCGCTGTCAGGAACATGGGAGAGACGAGGCCAGGGGTCAGCGCACAGGCGATTCCACAGGGCAATATCAGAGCCAGACGTTCGTGCTTTTGCTGTGGTTATCGAGGATGCTGTCTGCCAGAACTTGACTATGTTCCTGCAATGGTTACAGGTGAAGGTTCTGCTGACTTTGCTCTCATTTTGGTTTGTAATTTGTTCAGGTAGATCGTGTGACATTTGAGCAGCCCAAGCCGCGCCTCCATTGTCAAAGGAGACTAAGTCATCTGACTGTGCCCCTAGGAGAGACTCAGCATGATGCGGCCCAAGAACAAAACTGAAACTGCAGAGTTGGCTTCAGAACACAATTCCCTCTCTGGATACATCCTTTCTGACTGCTGTCCCTGGCTTCACCTCAACAATGCCCAAAACATACCCTTCAAGCATCCTTCTACTAGAATAAGGGGTTCTAAGGTGGAGTCAGGCCAGGTGACCAACCACTCTGTGCTCACGGCTCTTGGGATTGCTTCCCTCTGCCCAATGTCCGTTGGCAGCATTTGTGTTCATGGCGGCATTGCTCTCGATAGATGGGTCACAGACACAACCTCAGAGTCTGTGGCCTGGTGGAGCCCCCATTCGGGTGGCCACGAGGGGCAGAGATACTGCCAGGCGGCAAATCTTGGTGCAGTTGTCCTCCCCCGCCCCAGCCTGGCACGTGGACTCTGCCCTCAATGCTGGTGATTCTCGTTGCCAGTATTTGCCTGACACCAGCTTGATGAACTTCCGGGTGACAAAGGGTAACATTCAAGCAGGTGGTCCTGGGGAGCTGGGGTTCTCACTGTCACTCCCCTGTGACCCTGGCCAACCTTCATTACCCTGAATGAGAAGATTGGGAGGACTTATCCATCATGCTCAAAGGATTCTGTTCCTTTTCTTTCTGTCTTCTTTTGGATTAAACATTGGGTGTCATTCTATTTTATCTCCATTATTGACTTAATAGCTGTACTTTTTTTTTTTCTTTTCTGGTGGTTGCTTGCTGTGGTTTGCAGCATGTCTTCAATGATTTTATGTCACTTCTCATTCAGCGAAGTTGTCTTGCCCTCTGATAGCCTTTCTGTTACTGTTGCCATACATTTCACTTCTGTGTATGCTACAAACCCCAAGATAGGTTGCAATTATGATCACGCTAATCACTACCCTTTTAAAGAGATTTAAATACAAGAAAAATGCCTTTTATATTTACCTACTGTTTACCATTTCTGGTGCTCTTTATTCCTTTGTGAAGCTCCAAAGTTTCATCTAGTACCATTTTCTTTCTGCCTAAAAGACTTTCTTTTTTTTTTTTTTTTTTTAGCATATTAATATGCTTTATTTTACATACCTCATTTTTATACTTTTCTGCTGGAAGGTTAAGACCAACATAAAGCAAGGCATATATAACATGATATGTATCTCTTGTATCAGATAAGGTCAGTCAAGTACCCTCAGGGTTTATCCTGTAACCCTGTACCACACCTTGTAGATCCCTTGTCAGTGTCAGCCATGTGAATGGGTCATGGCTATTGCTTTGAAAGACCAATTTGCTCTTTACAAAAACCTGAGAGAATGTTTTCTTTCCATGTGACTAAAAGACTTTCTTTAAAAAAATTTTCTTCCAGTGAAACAAATTCTTTCAGCTTTTCTTTGTCAAAAATGTCCTCATTTCGAGGAATGGTTGGAAAAGATGTGGTATTTCTATATAATGGAGTATTACTCAGCTATTAAGAATGATAAGTTTGAAGCATTTATACTGAAGTGGATGCCACTTGAACATATACTCATAAGTGAAATAAACCAGACACACATGTGTAAATATCGTATAGTCTCCCTAGTATAACAAGCGAAAAGCAGAAATACAAAAGGAA
>PVKA01012436.1:0-57764 GCA_004027165.1 Ctenomys sociabilis
GGCAGAGCCATGTGGGGCCTTTGGAGCTCACAACTCAGTGCAGACTGCTTTGGATGTTTCAGATGGAACTATGGGATTTAATGTTTGCCCTTCTGGATTTTGGACTTGTGTTGGTCCCAGTGTTTTGTATTCCCCTGTAGTTTATAACTTTTGGATTCATAATGTTTATCTTGTGCCTTTGAATGTTGGATGTGTTTAAACTTTTCTTTTGTACAGGAGCTCACAGCTAAGAATTTGCCTTGGATCTTGGATGAGACTTGGGACTTGACTTTTCAGCCATGTTGAAACTGTTGGGACTTTGGTAACTTTTAGAGATGGAATAAAATGTCTTTTGCACAAAAAAAAAAAAAAAAAAGAAAAGAAAAGCTGTATCTCATTCATCTGTCTGTCTGCTGTCATTGACAGTAATCAAAATTTTAGTTTCAAAAATAGTTCAGGTATGATAATATTACCAGGAAGTACAAACCCATTCAAAAGTAAACAATAACAACTTATCTTAAAGGTTATTACATAAATAATCTTAGTTGGGAGTTGCTCACAATACCTAAAGGTACATACACAGTAGTGTTTGCAGGCCTGTATTTTTTCCAAGAGTCTGAAAAAATCCAGAAAACCTTTCTTTTTCTTTTTCTTTTTCTTTTTTTGGCAGAACTGGGGATTAAACTCAGGCCCTTGAACTTGCCAGGGAAGATTTTTTTCCACTGAGCCATCTCCCTGGCCCCAATGACAGTCTATTTCCATAGTATCAGAATGGGACTTCACATAAAATATTTGATGCTACTTTCTCATTTCTCATCTTAGTCTTTCAAGATGCTAACAAAATAATACTAGTTTCCAAGATTCTTGCACACAGGGCTCCTTCTAATCCTAGGATTGATGGTAACACCTTATTTCTGTCTAAGAAATTTTTTGTTGAAATGAAGAAACAAGTAGACAGGCCCAATGCAGCTAACATTTGTAATACTCATTGAATTAGGTATGTAGGAGTCAAACGGAATCATTTGAGGACCAACTACTAGAATACTAGAATACTTGGAGGCTATAGTGTACTACAATGATTGATTTTCAAAAGAAGTACACATCAAAAAAAATTCTAGGGGGCAAGGAGATGGCTCAGTGGAATAAGTGCTTCCCTGGCAAGCACAAGGGCCTGAATTGGATCCCTGATTCCACCAAAAAAAAAAAAAAAAAAAAAAAAATCTACAGCTAGTAGGAATGTAAAGTAGTAGACATGTAGTGAAACACAGTACACAGCTCCTAAAATAAGTAAATCATTAAATATATAAATAGTCCAAATTGCATATCTGAATCTATATACAAAACAACTAAAAGCATGGATTTGTTATTTATGTAACAATATTCATACCAAACATTATTCACAAAAGCCAAAAGGCAGATGTGACTCAAATGTTCAAAACAAGTATGGATAAAAAGAATCATACATATATTGGAATAGTACTCAGCCCTAAAAAATAAAAATAAAATTTCAGGGCTGGAGAAATAGCACAGCAATATAAATAAATGCCTGGAAAGCAAAAGGACATGGTTTCAATTCCAGGTACTACCAGCTATGCTGGTCAAGAGTAGAGAGCCAGCCACCAAAACCCAGGTGTGGTCGTATACGCCTGTACTCCCAGCACTGGGGAGGTTGAGACAGGAGGATCACTATGAGTCTAAGCTGCATAGTGAGACCCTATGCCAAACAAAGAAATAAATAAATTATTATAATAAATAAATTACAGTGTATGTTACATATTGAATGAATTTTGAGAATATTATGCTAAGTTTAAAAAGCCAATCATAAGATAAAACTTGTATGATTGCATTTACAATGTTGCTAGAGTAGCCATGTTCAAAGACAGAAAGCAGATCAGTGAGTAGTAGAGGCTGAGAGTAAATAAATAGAGTAAGAAATGATAGTTTCAGGAGGACAGAGGTCCAGGATGGGAAGATGAAAATGTTCTGGGTACACAACTGGCTGGTATGATGGTTAATACTACTGAATTACACACCTACAAATAGTTTCAATGTTAAACTCTAACAATGTATATTTTACTGCAATAAAAAACTAAAGAGTAGTTTAAAATATTGTTTCATAAAAGCTTCAAAAGGAAAATAAAATTCTACAGACCATCTCTAGAGTTCATTGATCACCTAAAGATAGTCAGTGAACTCCCAGTTATAAAGGCCTGTTAAATTTCAACACAAGTATGATGAAACAGGAACTTCAGTACTTTTTGTAGAATTAGCTTTGTGTTATTCCTTTAATGACTGCCAACTAAATCCCATGCCTAAATATAATAAAAGTTTATTAAAACAGCAGAAATTGTTCTTCCTAATCTGAAGTTGTCTTTCCCACACTAAAATAGAGCAATAGCTGGTCCACATTTGTTGTTTGCATTTCATCACTGTTTTCAGACAGAACAAGAGATCTGCTGCCTACACACCATTTCTCAGCATGAACACCCATTTTCTTATGCAATTTTAAGTTCTATTGGCAGGTTACAAACATTTTTTTCCAACCACAAACAAAACTTCTTTTGCTACTCTAAGTGAATGTTCAAGGAAATGTTCCCAAATAAAAACTCTATTTAAAATAATAATATGGAAGTACACTGACAGTCCCAGGAAAATCTAAGTGGTAACTCCATGAAAATTCCAGTTCTAGAGGAAAGACAAGGGAAACTCTGCAGCTACCTCCTTGAAAAATCCCAGTCCTTACGTCTTCAAGGAGGATGTTAGCAAATATTAAAAGAACACTGAATGCCAATGCTAAAAATAAAAGTGTGAGGGGACTATATTATTTGATTGTCCATGCAATGCCATGGACAGTGTTTTTAATGTTTAAAACACTATACTTCACAAAAAACTAAAGAATAAAAGTATTTAGTTTCAACTGTTCATTTTTTAACAATTATAGAAAACTAGCTTCTGCTAGAAACCTTTAGCCTAAAAAGCATAAATTCTACAGCATATTTTAGCATCTCATAAAGATTTCTTTGTTTTTGAAAATCACTTATATAACTAGACAATCATAAAGACGCACTATGCCAAATAAGAGGAGAGCATTTGCAGTGGCAAGTACTGTTGGATACATTTTACATTCAATACTTAATTTTAAAAATCACCACATGGGGTAGGTATGATGATTATTCCCTACTTTATAAAGATAAAACAAGAGGTATGGATATGTGAAGCAATTTTACAAATATCACAAACATCACACAGCTGATTAAGTGGTACAGCCTAGACAGTCTGGCTCCAATATCCATGTGTTTAATCACTACACATATTACCTGTCATAACACACTAGAGAAATAAGACGGTTTTGATAATGCTGAACAGTACAATATTTTTCAGTTGTCTTTCTGAACATAACATGTTCGGTATTTTGTTTTTTAGCTGAGAGCCGTTGTCCCAGAAAAGTATAAATCACAAGTGAAACCTTAAATGGTTGGTATTGTCCATAACCAAGGAGAAAGTAAACTGCAAATAAGAGCTACTTCTTAAATCTTTTTATTAATTTCACAAATCAATATACAAATTTAAAAACAAATTCAACAGGACTACTTATACAACAAAGATATAAATGTATCAAATTTAAGGGAAGGACAAATACAGGCAACTAATCAGACCTTTTACAAACAAGTATACAACTGAAATTTTCAACATATTAACTACCCGACAAGATGTTGAAATATAGGCAAACTGTCCAAAATAATTAAGAGACTTGAAGGAAGGACAGAGTTCACGATTGGTATGACTCACACACATCTCACAGCAAAAGAAAAAGCACCAAACATTTATCTCTTAAAAACAAGACACTGAGTCTGGAGGCAGCTTACGAAGCAAGAAATGCCACATGCGAGTTAGACACTCATATGTGTCTAAAAATAAAAAGGGGAGGTAGCCACACGAATGATGACCTTCTCTGAAACACACAACTCCATTTATAACTTCCAAAATAATTTCAAAACACCTGAAAATAGCATGTTTCACAAGACAAGCCAGAAAGAAGGGCTAGAAAGACACTTTACAAATCGGAGGAAAAAATATATTAAGAATAAGAAATTACTATATTTAGACAGAGAAAGTATAATTTTGTCAAACTAATGCTGTTCTTTGAGTCGGTGTCCTCCTCTCTGTGCTGACTTGAACTAAATGAGGTCAACTTTTCTCTCAAACTCTAGCTGAGCTCCTTGGTTAGAGAATTGACTTCCATTAGGAAACTCCAGATTCTACCTCAAAGGACAAAATCTACAGCTAGACTGAAGGTCAACATATCTGTTTAAACATGGATTGTGCTTAAAGAAGGCATCAAATAATTATGTGGAGAAGATGAGTTCTTTTGGAACCAAATTTGGATCCCATCTGGAGGCGAAGAAAAAGCTAACACCCACCAAATAATATAATGTGGTAATCTCCACAAAATGACCTAATAGAAAATAAAACAGAGAGCAAAGACAAATCCAACACAGAAATACTATAAAAATGAGATTACAGTAGTGTTGAGGGTCAAACCATGTGCATATTTGGAAGTGGGCAATATTTTATGGTGTTACAACTAATAATCAACTAAGGTTAGTAGCAGTAAAAGGGAACCACAGAAGATTCATTAATTATACTCACTTGTCAGCCACAGTGTTTAAAGTACTTATAGTAAATACAGCCTGTCACTAAAGGATATGCTTTCATGTCACTAGCACTGGCAAGAGAAATCAAGTCATGATTTAATAGCTGCCAGAGCTGTTAGAACAGCAGAGGGCATGACGCAATAGTATTAAGTACAACTAAATTACAAAACAAAACCCAAAAAAATACTGTCTGCTTCCACATGTACCTTGTCTTGGACCAGTAATGATCCTTTGTAAACCGGTACCTCTCCACATGGTGAGTGAAACTGAGTCACAAGTGTATCTGCTTAACTTCTCAGAACCCTGATAATGAGAACCACACAGTCTGAATAGAACTCTGTGGAAAAAGCAGGCTTAGTAAATCAAGTACCAAATTACCTTAATATTCAAATCACCTGGTGAAGACACCATAATTAGGAATGCAAGTTGTGAAATTATCCTGGAGAGAGGAATGGAAAGGAACAAAGAAACAGGAAAGAAAACCTGAAGAGAGCTAGCTAGCACCTGAGGGAAAGAGTTAAAGATAACAAAGTAACCAACAAGTCCAGATCCTACCAAGAAGTCAAGACTTGGTACTTGCTCTTTATATCCCACTTAGAGAATTCAATCAGAACTGTTAATTAATTACTAGAACCTATTTCCTAAAAAAGATGATACACATTACTTCTTTCCAATTATCACAAATATACCCCTTTAACATTAAGTGACAGATGGCACTAATAAAAATATGCCCTGCTTGGCGGTGCCTCTTGTCCACAGACTGTAAAGTGGCCTCCATAATTCCTCATACTGGGAGTCATGTCTTCCATAGTCTTTCCTCTGTACATGTGAGCAAGATCAATGACTAGCTTCTAATCAATAAAATATGGCAATGGTGATAAGATGTCACTTGCATGATACAAGATGGCAATATCCATCTGGGGAGGGAATCCTCCTCCTCTGGCTGTGAAGGAGCACACATCACACTGTAGCTGCCATACTGTGAGGACAGCACTACAAGGAACCAAAGGTGCCCTTCAGCTGATAGCCCACAGGAAACTGAGGCCATCCTCGACAGGCACAGAAAGGCTCCCCACATCAGTCAGAAGCTCAGGCTTTGTTTGTTTATTTTGTTTTGACCAGGGATCAAACTCAGGCCCTCAGAACCTTGAGCTTGTCTGGCAGGTGCTTGTGCTGTTCACTGTGGCCTAGCAAGAGACTGGAACTATGGTGAGATCCCTGACTTTCAGGCATGGTGCAATTAGTGTTGTTGGGGTTTTTTTGTTTGTTTGTTTTTTGTTTTCTTTTTAAAATACCCATGTTTGGTAGAATACTACTCCACATTAATTACTAATAAAGGGCCTGAACAACTGTCAACCACTCAGCTTCTATGATCACTCCACAATCAGAATATGACCCTTCTGACAAGAGACTCAAGAGCCAGCATGCGCTTCAAGCTACATCACAAATGAGACAACCCATTGCATGGATAAGAGTAGTAGAAGGAAGGATGGATACAAGTCCCATGAGAGGCCTACAACACAGTAAATCAACATGATCTCTAGACTTGCTGTTTTACCTGGGAATCTTTGTTAAGCATAAAAATGTCAAGCATTGCATTCTAAAGTATGGCCAACATTATTTAATATTCAGATGGACTAGAAAATATCAGAATGCATCGCGTGTGATTTTTTTTCTTTTTTTTTTTTTCCATATTCAGGACAGGGTCTAGAGGGTCTGACTAGGTAGATCAGACTTACAGTGACTCTCCTGTTTTCAGCCTCCCCAGTGCTGGGATTACAGAAGTGTGCCATCACACCCAGGCTCAATTGCCATCTGAGCGCACCCCATATGCAGGGCTGGCATGGCATGCTGGGGATCAAACCCTGGCCACTGTGCTCTTTCTAAGCAGGTGCTTTCGTCTGCTAAGCTATCAAGCCAGCTTGCATATGAATATTTTTTGCACCATTTCATCTCAATTGTATAACAAAAGAAGACACACTATGCACATGCCACCATGTCATCAGTCAGAAGGGCCTAAAGGAGGGACACAACAAGGATCACAGAGATAGCAAAATCAAGAAAGGAAACAACTATAGCTGAAACCAATGAAGGCTTTCAGAAAGACACAGCACTTTACTGAAGTTTTGAGTGAGAAGACAGCATTTGGCACCTGTACCCAAGAAGTAAAGAAAGCAAGGGCACTCACTTTGCAAAAAGAGCTAACAGCAAACTGTCACAGGTGTTGTCCATGCCAGAGAGAGGGAAAGGGTCAAGGGAGACATAAAATTAGACTGAGTTCATGTATGACAGCAGGAGCTCCTGAAAGAATCATAGTGGAAAGAAACTTGACACTAGGTTCAGAGGTTATGTGTTTATCAGAGATCCATATCAAAACCTAAAACACAATCAGTCAGAGAAAATAATGCTGCATGGCCTGGTGTTATGAGATTCTGGTACAACAACCGGCTCACCCAGGTGGCCCACTGTGGTTTGGGAGAATGGGACTGATTGGGGGCCTAACGTGCTCAGTGACATTTCAACTTGATTAATCACATGCAAACTTCCTTTTCAATTATTTTTGATAATCTGTAAATAAATAGACTTATTAAAGAAAAATGTATTAATTCATAAGCGAATATATTCATGTTTACATTTTATGTTTTATTAACACAAGCTAATTTGAACAGTTTTTGAAATGCTATTATAATCTATACTGCAAAATGTATTACATCATGAACTAGCACAGTTGTCCTAAAGACTGTTAGATAGTAAATATATTAGGTTCTAAGGGCCATACATTCCTTCTTTAAACTGCTACATTCTGTTGTTGTAGAGCAAAACTAGTCATTGCCAACAGGTAAACAAAGGAACATAACTGTGTTGCATAGAAATTTTATTTATAAAAACAATTACACTTCCATAGTCTACTGACCTCTAGTATATGTTTTCTTGCACTAATTTACTTTTTTAAATGAATAAATTACAACCCTTTCCTGCATATTAGCTTAATAATGATATAATTATAACACCAGTGTTATGACAGTTGTATCATATGTCAAGAATCAAGGTTTTTCTTTTATCTCAAATTTAATAAAATAACTTCTGGAATAAGACAAAAATGGCATACATTTTCTCTATTTGACATTTTTAAAAGTACTCATTTAAAATAGTAGACAGCCTATCTGTCTGTCTCACAGAATCTAAACTCAACGAAGACATGGACTTTATTCCCAACACAACAGCCCAAACATCTCAGACAGTACCTGGCACCTCAATAAACAGTTATGTGTTAAAATTTTGTATGAACAAGGGAATGACACATTCCTTTACCAAAATATACATAAAAATTAAAAAAAAAAAAAAAGTAAAGTGCCCCCAACTGCATAAGATGAAAGAAAAGCCAAGGATTTGAGCTTAACTTTGTTGGATCCCAGGGCAAATGGTCCTCGTGAATAAGGCATGACCTCATGGAGCTGACAATAAAGAAATCACACAGAAATCTTCACACAAGGTTAAACTATTTTTATGGCAAATTAACCTAATAGTTGAGAATAGTAACTTGTTGTTTGAAGCTTTGTGACATTAATCTAATGTATCACTTAATCATTATGTGTCACATCTATGAATCCAGAATAATGTAAGTCATTAATTTCAGAGGACTAACAGGAAGAATGAACAAGTTAATATCTGTGAATTACTTAGAAAAGTCCTGAAACAATGTATGTATTCTCGCTGATGTTAATGACTATTAGAGTCAAATGGCTTTAGGGTATGAAAACCTATCCACATATACACACACCAGCTGTGTTCCACGGGGACACTACAGTGTCATGAAACTAAGTCTAAGTCATCAGGAATATAGAAGATTTTAAAGCCCTAAATGAATACAAACAAAAATATGATTTGTTAATAAAAAGTAATAGTTGTAGAAGTCTGCAAACAAAAGAAGATCAGAAGGCTCACTTATGAGATATTCTTTTTAAATACATTTAATTTTTTTTCCTATCAAACTGAGAGAGATGTTTGCTTAAAAACCAGCTGAAATTTTCTTTACACAGCCCATAAAAGTTATCTTAGCCAAAACTACTCATTAATATTGCTCAAAAAATACCCCAGATAATGTCACTTGCAAAACATGGAAAAATAAAGTAACAGTCATTACAGCAATAATCTATGTTAATTATTTGGAATGAGAACAAAGAGGAAAGGTCACTTTCAAATGAGTTGTTGGGAATTGTTGGGAAGAACTGGCTCAAGTGAAATATGGACACAATAACTAGCTCAACCAAGAGACTATTTTAATACCAACCAACCATGTTATCATTTAAACTATGGGAAAAATATACTTTTGTACCTATTAAAAGCATTAAAAAAAAAAAAGATTATTTAAAAGAACATCCAATACAACATAATCCTAAACATATGGAACTGCCAAAGTATTCCAGAAAGGGTGGAACACAGCACCTCTTGCTACTCCCTTGGGGAACACATGCTCTCATGGTGACTTCACAGCAACAGACAAACTTCTAATAAAAAAGTAAAACATATCACTATGACATAGCTTCATATCTGTAAGAATTTTAATTTACATGAATTCTTAAATGCCTGTGTAAGCTTAATGCATCTGTTCTACTCTGAACAGTATCTTATAAAATTGATGCCATTAGTGGTAATTATGTAATCCTATTTTTTTTCAGTGGTCATAATGTAAATCTGTAAGATTTTTAAAAAGATTTCAATTACATACAATAAAGAGAAAAACAATGTTAGCTCTATTTCAATGGAAGTATCTTATACCACTCTTTAAAAAACAAAACTTTCACCCAGAACAAGTAATTGGCTGACACTTGAACTGCTACTTAAAATACCATCTGATGTTATATAATGGCTTATTAAAGCAAACTGCATACAAACATTCAAGTCACTATAATTTCTTGAGATCTCTGATGCAGTTTGATCAACTTTTTTCTCTATGATTCTTTAATTTTAAAAAAAAATACCATATGCACTTCTATTCACTTAAGGACACAATTAAATTATTTTCAAAAACAATGTAAAAGGGAACATTCTCATTTTCTAAAATTAACTGAGATGTCAGATCAAACTCAGAGAGATGTTTGCTTAAAAACCAGCTGAAATTTTCTTTACACAGCCCATAAAAAGCTCAATACTGAGCTTTGATTCTGTTTTGTATGATGATGCTTCATTAAGAAATCACACAAATTTATATTTATGGGTGAAGTGCAAGTAGAGATGTCTACTAGAACATCACAATGCAGCTTACTCAAGGGGCTGATTTCATCAATTTATCCGAAAAATTAATTCTCTTATGCAAATTAAAATACAAAGAGTACTCTGAAATCAATCAAGAGAAAATAACAGGATACTGTACTGGGCTGAGCAATTTCACATCTATCCGAAAACCATGAATGTAACGTAATTTGGAAATAGATCCTTTGCAGATCTCCAAGTTAAGGTAATGACAAATGGAATAGTAGGCCTTTTAATCCTTAAGAGAATAGGGAAACGTGAACATGGATACAAAGGAAGGAAGGAAGGAAGGAAGGAAGGAAGGAAGGAAGGAAGGAAGGAAGGAAGGAAGGAAGGAAGGAAGGAAGGAAGGAAGGAAGGAAGTCATGGTGGACACAGACACAGAATCTGGAATTATGATGCCAAATGACAAGGACAAGCCAGGATTACCAGGAACCATCAGAAGCCAGAGGAGACAAAAAAGGACTCTTTCTTAGAGCCTCCCAAAACAGCATGGCATTGCCTACGCTTTGATTGAGGGTTTTGGGACAATAGAACTCTAATAAGAGACTACATTTCTATTATTTTCGGCCACTTGTTTTGTGGTATTTTGTTATGACAGCTGTATGAAACTAATACAAATAATGTGCTCAGAAACCTGATCTCAACTGTTGAAATTAACAGGCAATTATATGCTTTCTAGCATATGAGAAGTTACCAAGCTGTTAGCAGTGATTATGTCTGGGTGGTAGACTGGCTGACTTTGATTTGTGCTTTTCCCAAATTTTCTAGGCCTTTTTTCAATAAGCATGTTTACTTTTATAATCAGAACAAAAGTCAATAAGGATGACTACATAAGACTTATGTACACAGCTAAAGTAATCAACAAGCAAGGCATAAAGAAACACACAAAACTAGAAAAGGCAAGGTATAAAAAAAATTAAATCAGAGGCTATACAAACTTTAAATAAGTGATTTTGAAAGCCCAAATCAGGTGGTTAATTCTGTGGAAAAATAAAATTACCAAATCTGATCCCAGAAAAGACAAGTAGTCTAAAAATCCAAATACCATAGCAAAAACAGACAACCTGAAATACTCTCCAACTCAAATCTTAAAGATTAGATGATACAAATCATAAATGATTGTGAAAAATGGAAAAACATTCAATATTTTTCTTTGTGTCCGATTTTTAAATCTGACAAAGAAATCAAAAAGAAAACCTCTAACCAACCATCTCTCTCAGGAATATCAAAATTTTAAAAAAGTAATTTCCAAATCTCAGCGTATGATAGATGGAGTGAACAAACAGAACATGCAGCCTTTTCTGTGTGAAGAGGAGAGTTGGCTGTCAACAGCTTCAACCCAGTAAGAATCTGCACATGCAGAAATTGAAAGATGAGCAAGATTTCAAGAGTTCTGGAGAACTACAGAAAGATTTCCCTTAAGTATTCTACTTATCAGCCATGAGCATTAGGAAACAACGGAGACTAGGGAAAGGAGCGTCAGAAACAAGCAGAAGAATTTCTTATCATTCAGAAGACAAAACCCTAGTACAAGGGACACTGGATAAAATCACCAGAGTATTGTCCTTCCTAATGGAGGAAAGCCCTCAACTAAAAGCTAAAGTATTCTACATCTGCTCAGGATAGATTAAAAGTAAATTCAAGAAACTAAGTGTCTCCAAGTAACAAAACTGAGCCCAAGAACACAGTCCAAAAACATTCAAGGGAATAAAAATAAGCAGCCACCCAACAACATAAAATTTACTGCCTGGATCCTAAGAAACAATTGTCAGCCACAGAAAGATGTAGGAAAGTATGATCCACATTGAGGACAGTAGGTCAACAGAAACAGAATGAAAAATAACACAGACGATAAAATTAATAGACAAGAACTGAAACAGCTGAATATAGTCCATGTGTTCAAAAAAAGGAAAGTATGAGCATAATGAGGGGAAAAAAAGATACACAAAAAAGACCTCAATCAAACTTACAGAAATTAAAAACACAACAGTAAAGAAAAATAAATACTTGGGATTATTAGTATACAAGACACTGCACAAAAGCTGATTTATAAATTTAATGACAAAAATACAAATTACCCAAAATGAACTAGAAGACTGAAAAGTAATTAACAGAATACTAGTGAACTACAGGGCAATATAAAGCACACAAAGAAAATATTAACATACAAATGAAGTACCAGAAAGGGGAGAGAGGAATACTTGAAGAAATATTGCCCAAGCTTTTCAAATGTGATCAAAATTGGGAAACCATAGAGATCCAAAAAAGTCAATGAGCAACAATATAACAAACCACAGCAAGACACATCATAAGTAACCATTTCAGAACCACAAAGAAAATTTAAAACACCCAGAGGAAAATTAAACACACTATATTTATAGGAAAAAAAATTAAAATGACAGCTGACTTCCAATCAAAAACAATGCAAAATCATAAAAATGGTGCAACATCCTTAAAATATTAAAAGAAAAAACTTGTGAAGGATCCTAAGTTCATTGAAAATATCATTCAAAAATGAAAGTGACACTTTTTCCACACCCAGAAAAGCTGAGGAAGGTCAGCAGCAGCTGACCAGCACTCCACATGTGCAAGGTTAACAGACAGAAATTATACCAGATGAAATCTCAATCTACAAAGGGACTGAAAAGTACTAGACAGACTGATAAAGGACATGACTCAATTATTATTATTTAGAAAGAAATCTCTTTAGCCAAGTGTGCTCCCAGAACCCCAGCACTCAAGGGGTTGAGGCAGGAGGCTCCTAGTTTGAAGCCAGCCTCTTCTATACAGTGAGTTCCAGTCCAGGCTGCATTCCTAGACCACAAACTGAGACCTAGTCTATGAAAGAACCACACAAAGGCTCTGTTATGGGTTGTGCCTAACTGTCCCCCTAAAGCCTCATGCAGTCATTGGTGTGGACTTCTATAGTTTGTGATTATCTGATGATCCAATGCTGGGATTATGGGTATGAGTGCTGCTGGGATTATAGCTGTGAGTGCTACACATATCCTGGGACAGATACCCTGACTGTAATATAAGGAAGGGAAAGAGGCTTGCTGCTGCTCCTCTTTCTTTGCTCTTGCTATTTTGCTGTTTTCTGCCACCATGGGCTGCCCACAGCCATGTGCCACTCTGTCTTAGAGCCAGCTGATTAGGGCTCCACAAATTATAAGCTAAAGATTTCCTTCCTTAATTTTAGGTATCAGGTATTTTGTCCCAGCAATGAGGGAAACATAAGCAATATGATCTCTTTAACAAACATGTCTGAAGAGAGTAAATATTAAAACTCACATTGGCTGTAGGGCTTATAATATATATAAAGAAGTAAAATGGAGAACAACCACCAAATCAGTAAGCAGAAAGAGATTTAATAGTGTATGGCTTTCAGGTCCTCAAGTGTACATAAGGTGAGGCAGTATAATTATGAAGTAAAATCAATAAGTTAGTAAGAAAAATTTGACATATTTTCATCACGGAATACTATTCAGAAATGAAAAGGTGTCGTTGTTATACAACCAATACCTTGAATCTCACAATCTATGTTGTACTAAACCAGGAAGGAAAAAAAACATATAGTAGCATCTTATTTATACAAACTCTAGAAAATGCAAACTAATCTACAGTGATGAAAAACAGGTGCTGGGAAAGGATTAGAAAAGAATAGCAGGGTAGCCGGGCGTGGTGGCGCATGCTTGTAATCCCAGCACTCGGGAGGCTGAGGCAGGAGGATTGTTGTGAGTTCGAGACCAGCCTGAGCTACAAAGTGAGCTTAAAGCCAGCCTGAACTGCATAGCGAGACCCTATCTCAAAAAAGACAAAAAAAAAAAAAAAAAAAAAAAAAAAATAGCAGGAAACATTTGGAGTGATGCAAGTATGATGATTGTGATGTGGAGATACTTTCACTGTTGCATATACAAGAAAGATTCCTCCAGGGGAACACTAAGGAGACCACTGACAGCATACCCGAAGGGGGGGGGGAAAGGCACAAATCTTAAGTATCCCCCTGCCCTCCCCCCAGATATAGAGCTAATATGCAGTGATTTGAAACACATCAAAAACGCTTTTGTTTACTTTTTTATTTCCAGTGTTAGGATCAAACCCAGGGGCTCATGTGTGCTAGGCAAGCACTCTAATGTGGAGCTACATACCTGGCTGGTTTGGTTCGGTTTGGTTTGGTTTGAAGACATGATCTGAATAAGTAGTTCAGGCCAGTCACATACTCTGCGATCAGAGAGCCTCAAATTTGTGATCTACCTTCCTCAGCCTCAAATAACTAGGGCTGTCGGTGTGTACCACTATGCCTAGCTAAAAGAGCTTTTTAAAGAAAAGCCATAGTACAAATAGTGATTTTTATGTTATACTCAAAACAAATCAAATAATTAAGTTACCTTTGGTGAACGCTTGAGAACAAATTCATATTTTAAATATCAAAAATAAAATGACAGGCATTTAACCTATCTTTTTTAGTTACAACTATATAAAAGGAATCAGGAAAATCTCTTTTCAGAAGATTCACACTAAAAGATGAAGAAGCAACAGAAGCATTAAAATACTATCATTTTGCAATCCTTAATATAAGAATGGATCTGGCTCAGATGGCCAGATACTACCCACTCCATGTTTATGAGAAGCAAAGGTAAAAATAAATAAATAAGGCTATTATATTTGTAAAGGGATACATAAAGAGATAAAAGTGTTTGATCAAGATCTAGCTGAGCATTCTGCAATGCTCAAAAATACTTGCTACCTAGTTCATTACAAAATACTTCTCAGTTCCAGGCACAACCAGTAACTCAGCCCTCCCCCACCCCCACACAACTTCAGTCTTAAGACTGAAAAGTTAAAGGCTGGATTAAGTTAAAACACACCTCATGGGCTGGCCAAATAGCTCAGCAGATTAAAGTGCCTTCAAGCAGGCGCAGGGGCCAAGGGTTCAATTCCTCCCATGCTGGCCCTGCACCTGGAGTGTTCTGAGACTAGGTGTGGTGGCAAGAGCCTGTAATCCAAGCCCTTGCGAGGCTATAAAAAGGTGGATCACTGAGTTCAATCTAGTAGTGAGACCCTAAATACCCTGTAGACCCTTCCTTAACACACACACACACACACACACACACACTCACACAAAACACACACCTCATACATTAACAAAAGTAATACACTGGACATGGGTTTCCTGGTTTGATACAACAGGTAAGCAACTGCACACCAGCCATGAAGCATTCTTGACAGAAACACTCAATTCTGACCAAATGTCCAAATTTAATTCTAATTAATGTCTAAGCAGATAATGAAGATAAACACACTGGAAAAATATGAGAATGCAATCAGCTATTCCAAAACATGGGAAACTCTACAGGAGAAATAATTTCCTTAAATGAATTACAAAGGAAAGATGATAGGGAGGGAATAGAAAGAAAAGTGAATCAAAGAAAAAGGAGCAAGGAAGGAAGCAAAAGGTAGAGAGACACTGTTAAAACAGTAAAGCGAATAAAAGGTTAATCCTGGCCAGGGCTGATGCAGATTTTCCCACAGTAACCTGGGTGTCCTTTGCACTGTGTTTCCAAGGAAACAACGGAGTTAAGATAAATGCAGCATACATGTCTGCTTCATCTCTCTTCGGAATTGCCCCTGGATGGTAGAAGCTGTGAATTGCTGTGAAGGCCTGGGGTCTACTAAATAGGAGTGGTATAAAACAGAAGCAAGAAGCCCAGGCTGGTTCTTCCTGTACCAAGGTGGTATTCACACCCTGGCTCTCCTCAGTGACAACCAGAACAAGTCAGGTGAATGCCAAAGGCTTCCTCAAGCAGATGTTGCACCTGCACTGCCTCCTGCTCCCAGTCCTTAAATGAATCTCAACCTCAATACTATCATTTAAGTAGTACTATGTTAAGTAAAAGCCATTTGACTGCTTGTGAATCTGGTGGCTCACTTAAGACACATAACCAGAGCTATGTTTGAGAATATCACCTACAAAGTTCATATATCTCTTAAAGCAGAACAACCATTTGCTAAAGAGGGGGAGGGGGAACACCAAGTGTGAAAGCTTAGAGACTGACTAGCTAACTGATTATATTAAGAAAGTATTATTTTAATTCACACATAACAATGGCATTTGCTTGGTTGTTTTATTTTCCAGAGGATAGAAAAAGAATGAACAAGAAGAACACATACATAATTGATACACTCACCAATTAAATGATACACTGTTTACACTGGGAGAAGGAAGGAGCAGAGGTGATGGAAGTGCATGAAATGTCCCCGAGAGCTGACAACTGTAGTAGCCTGATAAGTACCTCAAGGTTCATGACACCACCCTCGCTTTTGTAAATGTTTATAAAGTTTTTACCAATTGAAAAAAGGAGAGTACGAAGTGTAGAAAAACAGAGGGTATCTTAGTTACTCTTCTCTTGTTGCTGGGACAAATATCTGACACTCAAAATGAGGGAAGGAAAGGTTTATTTTGCTCAGTTACTGGAGGTTTCAGTACATAGTCAGCTGGCTCCAAGGCAGAGCAGCACATAGCAGAGAGCAACTTTTCATGGCAGCAACAAGGAGCAAGAACACAAGGGGGAGGCGGCGGCAGCTCAGACCCACAGCTTCTCTCCCCTCCTTACATTGTAAGGTGCCTTAACTGCCCCAGGGCAGGTGCAGCATCTACACGCACAGTAATCAATCACAAACTCCAGAAACAGCTCCAAGACTGCTATGGGAGGGACACCGGTATGCAAACCATAACAGAGGGTAAATAACTGGACGCACAGAAAAGGATTACTATGGATCTGTACAGCTATATAAAGCATGAGTTGCTCACAATGGCATATCCCTGTAATACCAGAGTGTGGGAGGCTAATGCAGGAGGCTCACTGCAAGTTTGAGGTCAGTCTGACTATACAGTATGTTCAAGGCCAACCTCAGCTATACAGCAAGTCTCCCTTCCACAAATGAGGAAAATAACTTAAATATGAATCATGTATCCTCAGAAATTTATCTATTTCAACCTATTTTCAGCTTTTCTTCCCAATTTATATTAACTTTTTTCAAGTAAAATGTAAACAATAAATTAGAAAACTATTCTGAGTAACATTCATAAATCCTCAAAAACTCAAAATATGTTTCTTTAGGTTTTGGGGTTTAGGGAGGTTTGTTTTGCTTTTGTCTTTTTTAGACAGACTTTTTCTTTCCAGTTCTGGCTGCCCTGGAACTTGCAGTGATCCTCTCAACTGCTGGGACTACAAGCATGCCCCACCATGCCTGGCTAGGAGATATATTTCTGAAAAGAGACAAAAATCAGCCAAAAATATATTAAGAAATGAGGAGCACGCCAACCTCTGATTCTGGGTCATTCAATACATGATTGCAAGAACCAGAACAGCTTATCTACATCTTCTTCCACTCAATTCAACTGAACAAATATTTGCTATTTGTTAGAAAGAAGCATTCTAAAGAGAACAGAGAAAGAGAAAAATACATTGCCTTCTCGGAGACCAGGAAGAAACTGTTACATTTCTACCTACTTCAGATCCAAAAGCAGTCATGTTTAATGTACTAACATATCAGCATCTTACATTCTCTATTCACAGCTAGTAGACAAAGACAAATGCCTGTTAGACATGGTCTGAATTTCTAAATTTGAGTCTAGAAAAAGGCATGAAAAAGGTGCAAAGCCATTAGTGATAGGATATAAGACAAAATTTCTGACTGTGTTATGTTAAAGTAGAAGTACAGCCTCTGAATGCTGACTAATTCCTTGAAGTACACAGCGAGTGAAGGAAGAAATGGCCCCGTGAGTGATGGTGGGGACTGGGAGTTCCAGCTGCACATTCTTAATTAGGAAATACTGACCTTAGATGTCTGTTACAGTAAGTTGCTTTGGAAAGAGTCCTCAGGCAAAAAAGATCACAGATTTTGTTATGCTTTCCACTGTAAACAAGTTTTTGCTTTCCCTCTGATAAAAACACTGTGGTTTCTGCAAGCAACATTAATACAGCCAGAATGCATGTATGCCCTTTGCCTTCAAAAAGTTCTTCTGGATTCTACTTGAAGTGTTACAGCTAATGACAAAGTTATGTGCAGTAAAAGAGATATATACAGTTAAGAAGAGAATGTGATATGTCTTCCCCACCATAAAATTAAAAGATAGCAGTTACTTACCAAGCAGTATTTCAGCAGCTCAACTAAAAATTAACCTCCTTCAGTAATTAAAAACATAGGCGAAAAAATGTGGCTGTTTGCTTCCTGATGGTGGATATGGAAGCCAGGGCCTTACACATGGTAAGTAAGTGTTCTACCACTAATCCATCCCTCCCGCCCTCTGTATTTACTTTCTAAAGGAATACAGAATGCATTAAAAAAAAAAAAAAAAAATCACACTCATGGTTTCTAGCACAATTCCTTATTAATGACAGCATGTTCAGCCCTATTTTCTCTACTGAAGCCAAAACTCAAACTGTCAGCTGACAGCTGAAAATCATAAGTATCTCAAATATACATTCAAAACTCATCTGACTCATCTTCATCCCACAACCAAACCTCCTTTTCCTTCTCAACTGCCTGACGGCAAGAAGAGTACCATTATGACCCAGTCAGAAACTACAGGAATCATCTTTTTGTCATCCTTTCCCCTTCCATATCTAATCAACTAACAGGGTGATGATATTTTTCTCTAAAGTGCTAGCTAGGAGCTCAAGGCTGGGCTTTCCAGGCAAAATGGCAACATCAAAGTCATGATGAGGTGTTCATGCAGTGACAAAAAAGAGATTTCTTTAAGTTTAATTGAAAAATGTACTAATATAAACACTAAATACAATATCCGTATTTTGTAATACAAGTCTATTAGAAGAATGGAATATTTTCCTTTATGAAAGAATAATATTTTTATTAAGTTGTACTCAAAAGTAGTCTACTTATCAAAATTGGTAACAGATGTTCAACTGAGTATACTGACAAAGAAAAAGACATTACTGCATCTAAAAAAATGTCTTTTCAAAGAAATAGGCAATGGCAAACACTGATATCAATCCATGAGTGATTCTAATTGAACAATTCATAGCTTCAATGCATTTATAGGATTCTTTTCTTGATATTTGTCTTCTAGCATGCCATTTACACTGCAAATTAATCACTTCTGACAATTTTCTCACTGCCCACTTATAAGGATTTGTAAATCTCTTAAGAATTTTTCTGCATGTATCTTTATAGTCATCAATTTTAACAAGTCATACCAGATTCTACTCCAGTTTGTACTGATTTGGTCCTTTATTAATTTAATATTCTGAGCTGTAGGCGTTCTGCATGTGCCATTCAGAGAAGCCAAGTCCTTGCATTCTAAAAATTGGTAATGAATCTTCTACTACTCAAGAACCAAAACCATTTAATATAATATCTTTTTTTTTTTTTTTTTTTTTTTTTTTTTTTTTTTTTTTTTTTTTTTTTTTTTTTTTTTTTTTTTTTTTTTTTTTTTTTTTTTTTTTTTTTTTTTTTTTTTTTTTTTTTTTTTTTTTTTTTTTTTTTGCAGTACTGGGATTGAACTCAGGACCCTGCACTTGCCAGGCAAGTGCTTCTACTGAGCTATCTTCCCATTCCTGTCCCCCTTGCTTTTAAACTAACTAGTGATATAGTTCCTTATAGCCTCTTTTCCCACTCCTATTTCTTTGTTCTTTTCTTTTTTATGCCTTTTCTTTCTTTCATGTATGAAGAAAATCAGAGACAGAGACAGAGACCTCTAGAGACAGAGACAGAGACAGAGACAGACATCTTTAAGAGTTAAATCTGTACCTGAGACTATCTGGAAGCACTGCAGGAATAGTTCCTTGGTATAACACATCTTAAGTTTAATTATAATCTGCCAGCACACAGGCTGCAGTAGAGAAGTTGTATTAGATGAGATGAACTCAACTGAGAGACATGAGAATTCTTTAGTCAGTTCTTCTTCCAAATTTCATGGGTAAGAAGGAGCACTGTCCATAAAAAGAGTGGTAAACTTTTGTCTGCTAGACATTTCTTAACAGTAGGACAGAAAGCCTCCCTGATCCACTCAAAAAAAAAAAAAAAGTAATCTTGTTACACAGGCTTCTACATTAGATCTCCACATGATTCTTAGCCTATTTTTTATGAATCTGTTTTCTGAACACTCTAAAGGTCTCCGGGTGACAAACTAAGAAAGACTTCATCTTGAGGTCACCATTCACACTGGCATACAGCAAAAAGGTTAGCCTATTCTTCATAGGCTTTTGACCCGACATTTTCTTCTCATTTCTGGTTAATGTATGTTCTCCTGGGCATTTTCTCCTAGAAAGGGCCAGGTTCATCAGTTAAAAACTAGATGAGAACAAAAGTCATTTCCCTGTGTCATCCTTTTGAGTGGTATGTGTCATTCTCAACATCCCTTTTATCAGCACTGGCTGCCTCAACATGCCTAGTTATACTATGAGTCCCAGTTCTCTAAAATTGTGAAGTCCCCTACTGACATGAAATACTTCACCATTATCACTCATTCATGGATTATTCCTTACAAAAACTATACTTATAGTTCTAGCTTTTCACAAAATATAGACTTGGATATAACCTGCCATCCGCCTTTCATTTTTATTCACACTAATCACAGCTTTGTACCTCACCCAACACCACTGATCATGACTTAGTTGTTTGAGTAATACCTTTAGCAACACTAGCTTCCTTATACAAATATTTTCTCTGTAAGATTATCAACATAGTGGATTTTGACATGCTGTACATATCAATGAGATAAGTCACAGGAAGTTCACTATTGTATTTCTCCACAATTTCCTTCCTTTCAATGTGACTGCTTTACCTTTATTTCCTTAGCTTCTTTTCTAAAATGTTGGGGCCATGTTGATAATAATAATCACACCAATTATATAAAACACTAACCAAAATCACCTCCACAAATACGTTCATCTAGCCTCTGGCTGAAGCTTAAAATGCTTACATATCCTTTCCTGCTATTGTGAGTCTTTGCTTACAATCACACAAGTGGCTGGCTGGTCATAACTCAAGGGTCTACTGTATCTTTTCTTCTGGCAGTACTAGAGATAGGACTTAAAACCTTCCTTGTGGTAAGCATACTTTCAAACACTGAAGTTCAACTCCCGATCCTGTTTTTTAACTGTTATGAAAAACTGTGGTAAAAATATATTTTCTATTTTAAATTACTTATTTGTTTTCTTGACTGTTGTTTTCCTATGAATCAGGAATACTTCAGTAGGGTTGATTCTTGGGTGGTACCTGGGAACTCTGTTCTTATGTTTCTTTAATTTGAAAAAACCATTTTGACTGCTTAAAGTACCATTTTTCCTTCTGTGGGCTGCCATTTGGATAGGTGTGACTACTTGTTGTGCTTCTGTGACCACCTAAAATGTGTGATAGTGCATTTCATGGCTGAAAGAAGACCCCAACTACTCCATACTGCCTCAGGCCCCCTAGATGGCAGCACCAAGCCTGAACAGCACCACACTGCTCTCTATATGGCTGCTCAGCTCAGCCACTGAACAACAAAACCACATAAGACAATTTAAAAAGGAGTATGGCTCTATCCTAATAATATACTATCTATGAATATTAATGATTGTATTGCACATTCATGGGGCACAAGTTATCCTTTTTCATTTCCAGCCTATTTAAAAATGTATAACTCCCTTTATCATGAACTGGACTAACAAAGGCAGCAGCTCAATTTGACCTCCAGGCTAGCGGTTTTCAATCCTTCACTTAACAGTCATATGTGCTATTAATCCCACTTCCCCTGCCTCACTCTTCCTACTGTCTCAAGTTGTTTGTGCTATTATTATTTCTTCAATTTTAAAAATTTACAACTCTTTTCTTCTATCACTATACCCACACACCTACCATTGCAATTTGCACAGGGTGCAATCAGGATATGTTTGCAAAAGGATTATACACGTGGCACTTCCAAATCCAAAAATTCCAAACCTTAACTATTCCAAAATCTAAAACTCTGAGGGATGATATGTGTTATAAACAGAATATCCCAGTTACCTTGAAACTACATATATAACAAGGTTGAAACGAAGCACAAATGAGTTTCATGTTTGGGACTGGGTTCCATCCCCAAGATTTTTCACTATGTATGTGCAAGTATTTCCTGGTCTAAAAATATTAAAAATTCCAACTATTTGCACAAGTGATATTCCACCTGTACTACAATTGCTAAATTTATAAAAACATATTTGAAATTTGTAGAAAGTCATAAAATGACACAGTATACATTTGAAGATGTAAAAGAATGTAAAGACATAAATAGAAAATAATTTTCAAAAATCTTAGATATTTTTGATAAAACATCTCAACTACACATTTAATTTAAAAAAAATTTTTTTGAGAACTTAAAACTCCTCCAGAGCCAGCCAAATAGCTCAGCAGATGAAAGCGCCTGCAAGCTGGCACAGGGACCAGGGGTTCAATCTGACCTGCTTTGCTGGCTCCGCAGCACCCACCCCCTCCACAATGAGACGACAATTCAGATTCAGTATAGTGGCACACACCTGTAACCCCAGCTCTTGGAAGGCTGCAAACAGGCAGATCACTACAAGTCCAATCTAGTAGTGAGACCATGAACACCCTGTAGACCCTTCCCGAAAATATAGGAAAAAAAGAAATCATAATGGATAAAGGCAGGGACAAAATGTAAGAAGCAAGAAATAGAATTAGAGGTTCAGCAGCAGGTGGCAGAATGGCAGAGCCTAAAGATAAAAGCATATTCTCAAACATCTTGAGAAGCTAAGCAAAAGCCAGAAGAAAGAAAATCCAAGTTAGTCACATGTTGGGCCTGAGGACAGATGCTCCAGTGCCTGGGGCAAGGCCTCTCATGAGGCTATGTTTGCATGCTTCTTTATAGCTCCTAGACCTGGAAAGCTTGGTCCCACAGCACATGTGAGTGAGGACAGTAGCAATTGTATCTTATGACAATAAGGAATCAAAGGCAATGGTACTTGTCAGCTTATTTTTCTCATTAACCTATATACATGCTTAAACTGTGATTATTGAGACCTTCCAATTACAGTCAAAATGATTGGTTGAGATGTTCTTGGATGACAGGAAAAAAAATCCCCTCCAACTTTTTCTTCCATAGTAGAAGAAGAAGTATCCACAATACCCCAAATACTCCCAATCCTATTTTCAGTCCCATACACAGCAGGAACTTGCTTTGGTAAATATTTTTGTTTCTTTCTGGTCTCTCCCTTCTCCCAGTAGTAACTTTTCCTGAATATACAATTACCTACTCCCTCCTCCATTCTTAATATACCACACCGATTAACTGCACTTTCCCTCATTCTCTGAAACCAGAACCTAGTCTACTTTTCTTAGTGGTATCAAACTTCTTTAAACATGATTTTCTGTTCCTATCCCTTATATCCTATCCAACTCTCTACCCACTTCAATCTGCATTCCACATAAATAAGTTTTGAAAATGCTTTTAGGTTACCAACAACCTTCTCATTGAGCAACTCTAATGATCACCTCTCTATCTTTTCAGACTTGATTGTGATATAAAAATAGAAATAGGAGCAATTCTTCCTTGAGAGTGAGGGAAGAAACTGCCCTAAAAGTTAACATTACAGCAAGTTTTGAAAGGTGAATACAGAGATCAGATAACCACAGGCACTCTAAGGGCATCATCCATAAGGGTACCAACATTAGATAAGTAGTCCTGCATTCAAGAGTATCAGGCACAAAGGAAAGAGTGGGTGAAAGCCTGCATAGGACTTTTCTCCTGCATTGAGTTGGTGGTCTTATTTACACTTTTGTGGGGGGGTTATGAGGGGCACTCTGGAATTCCATACCAAATTTATATCTATACCCAAGCAAAAACTAAGTGAGGCATTTCCCACAGTTTAAGTCACACACTTTTGAGAAATGATAACTGTGTCTTCAGATTCTTCAATATAACTTCAGATTAAGTGTGGACTCTATTAGTTCTTTATAGGTCAAGTCCATCACACCACATTCAATAACAATGGCCTCTGACAAGGTCACACACTAGGATGCCTGCTCTGCTTTTTAGAAAAACATGTTCTTCCTGGATGTGATGGTACACATCTGTAATCTACCACTTGGGGGGCTAACACAGGAGGATCACCACAAATTTGAGGCCAGCCTAGGCTACATAGTGAGTTCAAGGCAACTATGAACTACATAAAAAAAAAGATCATGTCTCAAAAAAAAAAAAAAAAAAAAAACCTTTGAAAGTACTTTCAGTACTGCTTCCCTTCCATGCTATCCAATTAAATTGCTTAATGTTGATACAAAGAAGTCTATGATATTAAAAGCTTCCAATCTCAACCCACCTACACTAGCCTTCAGCAGAAAACTTTTCTGGGCTCTGAGAAATACACAATCAAGAAGTAAAATCAAGAAAAGTTCTACTAAATTATTTGTAAGTCCCTTGATTCAAAAGTATCATCAAGTCACCTTTGCAACCTCCTAATTGAAATGAATAGTTATTTCCAGACATCTAAAATTTTTATATTCCCAATTAAACAATACAACAAAGACTGAAAATATATAATAATATAGCTTTATCTTTTTTGAGTGAATAGGGTGAAGACATGTGTGTATCTTCAGAGTTCTAGAAAGAAACATGAAAAATGATTTGCTGAAGAAAAACCTCAAGATCAGTAACAAATATTGCAAGTTCTAAGGAAACACATCTTTGAAGAAAACAGTACTTTATCAAGCATATAGTGTATCACTGTGGATAAAAATCCTTAAAATATTTAACTAGGACATGGCAAAACTGGCTAAAATAATTATTCCATGAAAGAGGGAAAAAGGCAGGAAGGATAATCATAGCTTTTTACTTACCACAGCTAATACAGATTACTTAACAATACCTCTTCATATAAAGTGCTGGTACTGTATTTCAACTATGAATATTATTTCAGTAATATCTAGTTCAGAGTTTTTATTTAATACATACATGTTACATAGCCATATGCATCTGTGAAACTTCAACAACATACCCATAACTTTTTTTTGGGGGGGGTGGGGGCTGATACCAGGGATTGAACTCAGGACCTTGTACTTGCCAGGCAAGCACTTATTTCATTGAGCTATCTACCCAGTCCAACAGATTGATACATTCCACTGTTTCTAAATTTTACACAAAACTTAAATACTGAATGCTAGTCCAATGGAGTATTTACTTAGATCAAAGTGTTTCAATAACTGCAATTTAAAATCAATTACAAAAATAAAATGGACTGATGGATGGACAGAAATAGATGATCAATGGGTACATGATAAAAATAGGTACAGTAAAATGTTAATAACAGGATCTTATCACAAATTCACAACAGCTAATTTTTCATACTTCCTTGTGGATAAATAAGAGGCTTGAGATTATTAGTACCACCCTTTGAGACTTCCCATTTACTCTTGAGGGATGGGTCATCCTCTCTTACCCATTAAGACTAAACTAAAACCACTAAGATTAAAAAACATTCCTTCTTAGGATGGGATCATCTCAATCCTCATGAGTTATTTTAGGATTATCCTTAAGCCTGAGTCATCAACCTCTGACTTGAATCTCTGGCCCCTCCTATCACTGTCTACACCCAATAAATCACAGCTGGCTTATTTAGAGTAGTTTTGTCTCTGCCCATACTGATGCACTGACCTCACACCCCCTTGCATTACTAAATTTATCTCTTTTTCTTTCTTTCTTTCTTTTTTTTCTCTTTCTTATTTCATCCTTTCCTAGTGCCCCTCACATGCAGGTGGGGATCTTGCCAGGTCCCTAATAGGTATATTCACTGTAAAATGTTTTCACCTTTACTTTTCAATATTTTTCCGAATGAAATAATGTGGAAAAACATAAAGAATTTGCCTGGTGTCATTTATAAGCCCAAAAGCTGACTTTACAGGCTAAATTTGCCCTATTCATTGTCAAGCTGAAGAAATGAATACCCAAAAGATATAAGCAAGGTTGTGTCTTTCACAGAGACAGTTGACAATGGCCCACTTTAATTTCTGTTTTATTAAACACCTTATGATTCTGAACTAGAACAGTTAATACTTATGAAGGACCACTCCATTGGGGTTTTATTATTTCTGTTACACTGATAGCTAAGACCACCATGTGATGATTCTAAGGATATAGAAAAGGGCCATGAGATTTCCCATCAGGGGACAAGGATGGGAACTTAGTAACTCTGTTCTGCACCTCTTTGTGTTACTGTGGCTCATCAGGAGCATTAACAGGAAACTGCAGCAACCCTTTCAAAGCAGGCCCATCCAGGGAATAGAACCTGCAGAACTATAAATAGGTAATTTTTGGGTTTAAAACTCTAGCCAAGGCAAATTAGGGAATGAGTAGAAGAGAAAGGAAATCATAAATATCACTTCCTGGAGCAAAAGATTTTATGATGGGTCACTGAATAGCTAAGGATACATGGATGTTAAAGACTCTGTGATCCCCCATCAAAATGTATAGCAGCTTAAACATTATATGCATTTAAAAACAGGATTTGTTTGTGATGTGAGGGTCCACAGCAGCCATCAGACATAAATTACAAGTGGTGAAAAATTACTAACTAAAATGCATCCATACATCTTAGTATATTACATAATAAGGTATTTAAGAAGATGTCATTATTTAACTCCTTGTTTATGAATCTGTTGGGCTCAATTACCTACAAAAATAATTCACTGAATCATTCATTCTTTTTCACATAAAATCATTCAGAGAATTAACTGAATTCTAAGTGGCGTACAGGAAGAGAGTTGTGTGAAACTGCACAATTCAGGACAAATAGTCAAATACATGTTACCTCCTAGGTAACTATCTTATGCCAGTAACTGCCCAAGAGTACTAGATATAAAACCTGCAGACCAATCACACACACAAACACACACACACACACACACACACGCGTGCGCGCGTGCACGCACACACACAGGGAGAAAATCAAAATGAGCTCTAGCTTCTACTCTTCTACCTTCCTCTCCCCACTTTTTTTCCTCTCCCTACTTTTTTTCCTCTCTGATTTTTCTTTCTTGTACATTCTAAGGAAGACTTTATGGTGATAAATGAAGACATGAAATTTTTAGGGGTAAAGTTCAAACAAAACAATGATGTAATAAAACCAATAAAAATTCCTCTGAAGCATCAAAAAGTTAAAGGAGCAAAATAGGATGGCTTAAGAAGTAGTGTTTAACACATAAACATACACAAGTCTATTTGAAGAACATTAGTCTAGATGATATTTTTCCAAATATGTGGTTACCATGATTAAATGGTAAAAAGAGAACCTGCTTAGGTATAAAACTATTCAGATGGAAGGGTTAAACAATCATCCTGAGAGACCCCAGGAATGTACATTTTCATATACAAATCAAATTTCAAATGAATAACTCTTTGTCTCTTTAGCTAAAATTACCAAACAGAATTGAAAGACTGGTGGGTATATATGTAGAAAGGTTGAGGTAGCAGACATATATTGGCCTATAAGTAAGTCCAATCCTTTCTTCTGTGACCCTGACATTTTTGTTCTAACCTAGAATTCCACCCTATCCTCCTACACCTCCATCAGCAATGGAACACTTCTGAAAATTGTCTTTGATCAACAAATGGAGACTCGCAAGAATTACCAAAGAGAAATTAACAAATTACTACAGTGAGTTTTCTTTAATGGTAAATGACAAAAAGTCATTGAACAAGTTTATTTAATAAATTAAATCATGACATAGTCTTATCATTTAACTGTCTTATTATGCTTTTCCTATTACCCAGAGGTAATACTTCAGGCACTAGTGAGGATAAATTCAGTAGTGCTTCCTTGGCCTTCAACAACTCTCCCAGGGCTCAGCTCATCTTAAAAACACAGTTTGAAATTTGTCTCCCTCTCCATCCAGGTAATTTTTCTTTCTTTGAAAATAAGGTGCAAACTTCTTTTACATAAATTTCAATCTATCTGCTTTCCACCTAAGCCTTTAATATACAATGTATTCTTTCTTCTTGAATGATCAATCATTTTTTAAAACTGTCATAGTAAAACTGATTGTTAGAGGGAGGACAGTTCTATATTTAAGAATGTATAACTATTACCCAAAACAAGATGCAGAAGAGTCTGACACTCCAAAACTCCCTTCTGCTGAAGTATTTTTGGGATATTCTTTACCCTTCCCCTGCACTTCCAATGACAGTAAGCCACTCCCCTCTTTCCAGTTGCTACAGTCTCATCATTTAGAACATGTCTACATATAAGCAATTCACATAGCACATAAGCTCTATAATTAGTTTCCTCACTCCTACTAGGCTTTCAACATTCACTCAAGATGATGAAGCCATCATTCATTCATTTCTTCTTATTGCATAATAGCATTCAACTGAATGGATATGAGTTCAGACCCTGTAGGATATGAATTGTTTTTAGCTTGGGGCAATGAGGAAGGGAGCTGCTATAGTATGAATGTTTCTATACAAGCTATTGTGTGAAGTTTTCCTTCCTTATATCCAAAAGCAAAATGTTGATCATAGGCTAAATATTTGTTTAATGTTTTAAAGAAACTGGTATTTTCCAAAAGTGCTGTATCCTTTGGACTTATCATCAGTGTACCAGTTCCAATTGTTTAACAACAACACCAGCACCTGCTACAATCAATCATGTTTTACTTTCGCCAATCTAACAAGAATTTTAGTATCTCTGATGGTAATGTTGTTTAAAAGGGAATGGGGGGCACACCAAATGAGGCAGGCATGGTGGCACATGCCTGTCATCCTAGTACGCTGAGAGACTGAAGAAGGAGGATTACAAGTTTGAGACCAGCCAAGACAACTTAATGAGACTTCATTTCAAAAATTTTAAAATAAACAAAAAGGGCTAGGAATGTAGTGCAATGTGAAACCCCTTAAATTCAATTTCTAAGACCATTAAAAAACAAGTGCTTAGTTGCTTTTTTATATATTCTCTCTAGAGTGCTATCTGCTCAAATCTTTTCCTTGTTCTTTTTTACTAAGTGATGATTTGTTTTACAAGTTTATTTTATATTCTAAATATAAATCCTATGCTGGTACTATGACTTGCAAACATGTCCCCTCAACCTGCAACTTTCCTTGCATTCTCCTAATTTAGAAAGCAAAACTTCTTAATTTTAATGGAGTATATTTTTTGTCCTTTTATAGATCGTGTTTTGGGTGGAATGTCTAAGAACTCTTACCTTACTACAATTTGCAAAAATGTTATGATTTATTCTAAATCCTTTTTTCAGTTCATTTTATAGCTTCCTATTTGATTTCATTAGGATTTTTTATATTTGGATGATTAAGTCCTTTCGTACATGTAGAAAGATTCAAAGTGTTTTTTTTTTTCCTTTGCACATAGCAATATTCAATTATTCCACCATAATTTAATTAAATCACTGCTGTAACCCTTGAATGGACCAGTATATCTTGTCAAAAACAACTGGCCACATATGGGTAGCATTCTGCTGTTGTTTCCGATTGCTCATGTTTGTAATTGCACCACCACATTATCTTGATTGGTGCTACTTTAATATGTCTTAAAATAGTTATAACTTTGTTCTTTGTTAAGAGTTCTTTAAGATAATCATCTTTGCCTTTCCATGAATTTAGAATCCACTGGTCTTTTTTCTTCAAAAAATGTCTTACTAGAACTTATATTGGCATTAATCTATGTATGCATAGAGAAGAGTTTTCTGATTTCATGAACAAACACTGTATGGTCTATTTAGGAATTTGATTTCTGCTGTTATATAAGTTTCAACATGTATATCTTATACAGGATATATCAGTCAGCTTTTCTGATGTTGGAACACAATAGTACTTGGTATACACAACTTAAAAAAGAAGAGAAGTTTAATCTACAGTTTATAGTTTCAGAGATCTCAGTCTATGTTCAGTTGGCTGTTATGTAAATCATAGTAGAAGAGCATGGAACAAGAAAACTACTCAACTCATGGCATCCATGAAGCATAGAACACTGGAGAAAAAGGGGACAGAAGCCAGATATAAATCCCAAAGTCAACGACTCCAAAACTTGTCCAGACATGTGTGGAAGTGTGCTTTACTAATGTCCTAGGCATCTCAAGCCAGTCAGTGGAAGTCAAGATTAAAGATTGCCCATAACTTCTTAGATTTATCCCTAAATATTTCATTATTCTTGGAACAACTATGTTAAACCAAAAAAGTTTTACTTTCAGTTACCAATTGCTAATACATACAAATATAATTTGTTTTCTTACTTTCACATTGTATCCTTGCTAAATATACCTAGTTCTAAGAGTCTTATCATGGATTCTATGAGATTTTCTTTCATTCAGGTTGTACTTGCTTGTTTATGGTACTGGTGATTGAACCAGAGCCTCTTACATGGCAAGGAAGCATTCTGCCACTAAGCAAAAGTCCAATCTCTTTTAATTAAATTTTTAATTTGAAACAGGATCTAAGTTATCCAGTCTAACTTCAAACTTACAATCCTCCTGCCTCAGCCTCCTGAGAAGCTTGGATTACAGATGTATACCATCATATCCACTTACTTTCATGGACTATTATGTAGTCAATTACATCATCAGTGAATAGATGTGTTTAATTTATTTGCATATAACAGGGCCCTGACACATCTGATACTGATTTCTTTATTGGAAAAAGAACTGAAAAAGTTACAGGCCTAGCAGCTGTGCCTAATATACAGAGCTGAATCTTACAGATCAGTTGTAGTGGCCAGTCACTGTTAATTACATCAATCTACTAATCCTAGTCTCCTTTCTTTGCCCTTTGAACTTGTGTTATCATGGACTTAGCATGGCCTGCATGCAAACCCATCCCAAACAATGATCAGATAAATGTTCCAACAATATGTGACTTTCAAGAGAAACATACTGCAATATAAAAAATGTATTACACACTCAGTGCTTTTGCTGCTTTTCAAAAAGTAAACCATATTTACTGGTAATCTATCCTGCATAGTACAATCTAACAATTTCTTAGTAAAAACTATGTATCATAAGAAAATGTGAAGCCAAAAAAATTAAGATTAAAATAAAGTTAATAATGATGACATTTCTTACAAAGTAAGACTTCAGATGGCTATCAAGAATTCCCAAAGAAGTAAATAAATCAGTCTTTCTCAACCAGGGTTCCAACAGTAATAGATGATCGCCCAAGAATGATACAAGCTATTGCCATTCCAGTCTCAAAAAACAAGATAATTCACTATAAACAGTGAACGACTTAGCACATTCATTCAAGTGTAATATTAGGCTTAGATCTTAGGAACAAAAACTAAACAAAGCTGGAATATATATATGGAATAGCCTTAGAAAACATTAACCGAGTTTTAGAATGAAAACATAGTACTGACATTTAGAAATTTAAAACAACTATGAAAGTACCTACATGCTAGTTACTAGGAAGTGTTAAGAGATATAAACACATACACCGACTACAGTAGTAAAAGATGAACAGTAAGACTAAAATATACATGGAAAAGGAGAATAATGATTGTACTTGCTCTTTACCACAAAGTAGGACAAAGTCTAAGATTTTTGTGAAGACATATAACTAAAGAAAACAATGTCTCAAGAACCTCTTTATCCCATTTAATCCAGTTCACTTCACAGAGATACTCGGTTCTATCTATGCATTCACTAAACATTACTGACCACAGTGATACCATTTTCTAGTGTTTGAACTTATGTATGCTCAATACAAACTAACATAAAACATCATTTTTATACTAGTCTATAGATCACAAAAAGGTTTTAATTCATCTCCCAACTCCTAAATCCTTAAAATAATGGAGAACGTGGTCAAGCAATCTCTTTCTCTTTTATCATGAGCCTCATTTAACAAAAGTGAGTGCAATTTGTGGGCCACTGAACTAAGGCTGTTAGGTCCTTGGGGCCTCAGGTTCATCATCTGTGAAAAGATTTTTAAATCTCTAAAATCCTTTCTGGCTCTAACAGTCTATAAATATATGACCTGCCAAAAGGATTTTTAATTAAACAAGAAAAGATCTGTACTAAGAAGGTACGTGGGCAGTGGGTATTTGGCCATGGGGCTACAAATAACAAAGGATCTTATTAAATATTGTATAACGTCTACCCCTAATTAAAAAGGATTTGTTTCCATCCCTTACATTTAAAAAAAAAAAAAGGACCCAGACCATTTTCATTGGTTGGCAAAAATCTTAAGCATTATAAACCATTAATAAATAGTTTAAATCAAACTGCTGCTGTGTTAACCATCATACTACTTGCTGTCCATACAAACACTTGTCAAGAAAATGCACAAAGGAAGAACCCAAACTCCACATATGTACAGAAGAAACATTTAAACCCTGGTTCTTTTTCATCTACTATACCCAAATAAGGTTTTAAGAGAGCATCATAATGATATGTAAGTCCAAAGTGTGGATTTAAAAGGAAAAGGCTATAAATAAAGAGGAAAATGAAAATGGAACACAGTAGTACTTTAAAGAAACTACAAGGTAAGAGAACAGAAAATACAAATATAAAAAGATCAATCATATAAAGTTGTATAAGATATAGAAGCTTCCAAATTTAGCAACTTTTAATATATGTATATTAAACTTTTAATACACATACACACACACAGTATTACTGTGATAAGCAAATAAGAAATTAGGTAAGGCACAGTGGAGCTGCTTCAAGGAAGCATTTTGACATATGTCAGTAAAGTATTCTATGTATAAGCCTTAGTCACAGTTGGATTTTCAACTAGGGCCTAAAAAAAAAATAAGATGATCAAATCAAACATTAAAAACAACAAACTGTAGAGTCTACATTATTCTCTTCCTTCCATAACTTGTCTTTGAAAATCTATCATTAAGAATTTAAAGCTAATGGAGTATGAAATTCATGCATTGCATTCCAAATACAGTATTTGGACAACAAAGCTCCAGTAAAATTAAGAAAATCAATCATTTGAAAAGTAACTAAAAAGCAAAATATGTAAGTGCAGGTCTATTCAGTTAGACAGAAGACTCTCCTTATGCTGACCCTTAAGCAGCCACTGTTGGACAGCCCACAAATATCAGTAACATTTGCTTTTTGCAGTAGTGGAATCTTAGCCTCTCTCTCCAGAGCCATTGGAGACACAAAGGTATTTCTCTTCCTGAGATGTATTTAGTGTGTTACTGACATCTCGTATTTTTCTTGCTTAGTTTCTTCATATGTAATTGAGAACAAAAGTAGACAAGTTGGAGAAAAAAGTGAACTCACAGTAGAATTAAAAATGAGAAAAGTATGAATACGCATAAAAGAACTTTACTAATTTCATTATTTGAAAGTGTAATTAAAGGCTGTTTTTGTTTTTATGTTAGTAGGCATTGAAACCAGGGCCATAGTACTAAGTTACATCTTTAGACTTTTTTTTTTTATTTCTGAGACAGGGTCTTGCTAAGTTTCTCGGGTTGGAATCAAACACATAATACTGCCTCAGCATCCTGGACTGCTGGGATTACAGGTATGCACCACAGAACCCAGCGCAGAGGGGATTTATTTTGATAGAACAAGCATAATACCAACCTTTTCTGTTTTTACTAGTACATGGTTGCAATATATGATCTTCACAATCATCTTAGGAAGTAGGTGCATGTACTTAATATACCTTGAATTTTTTTACTCTCCTTCCTATTTCTGTTCTCCTCCTTCTATCTGTCTCTAGATCTCCTTCCTCCATTTCCATTATTATTATATTTTTAAATTCATCCTTGTGATATAAAATAATATATCCACTGTGGGTAGCTGGTACGTTTACCTGATATATTTTAAATCTTTTTAAGCACTCCCCTCCATCTCCAATCTCTTCACCTTTTCATCTGCAAAGGTCTATCCCCGTTTTCTTTTTGAAATCTTCTATTTCACTCTGTATTTTATCTGTACCTTAGATTTTTCATATGAAAGAAACCATGCAATATTTAAGTTTGTATGGTGATGTATTTCACTCCATACTGTTTTCAACATGTATCCATTTTCATATAAATGTCTCAAATTTATAACTTTATTGCCACATACTGCTCCCTCATGTTATAGACATTATTTATCTGTTGATAGGCATACATGCTTCTTCCAAGATTAGCTATTATGAATTGAGCTGCTATAAACATAGATACGTATATATCACTATAATATGATGACCTTGCTCTTTGGAGAAGACAACTTCCAGGGAATAGCTGAGATAAATGAAAACAAAAATCTGTGAGCAGTCTGCATACTTCCATGAATACGTAATTATACTAGTTCACATTCCTGCCACCAATGAAGGATTCTTTTTTTCATCACAGTCATAACACCATTTGTTATTATTTGATTTCTTTAGGACTGCCATGTTTTCTGGAGTAAAGGATCATGGGCTGACTGAATTGCTTACAATGATCAATCCGCAACAGCAGCCAACTTCTACAAATAGTATCACTAGTTTACATGACACACATGCACTATAACCACACAAGACCATTTCAGCCATCTTGTGTAAAAAAAAAAAAAGTCTTATTTCATACATTCTCCATGTCTCTGATAATTATAGGTACTCTAACTCCCATCAATATAAAAAGAAAATATTACCATATTTCACAAAGATAAAATGCAATTATTCACCACTTAACTAAAATGTTACTCTGTCTCTTCATAACAGTGATATATTAAACAGGTCTTAATTCTTTTTTCCACTCAGTACAATAACTGGTACACAAGGATTGTTCTGCAATGCTTGTGGAGTAAGAAAGCAAGTGAGTACAAAATAATTAAATATATGAAGAGATGAATGAATACAGCAAATACACAATCTTCATCAGGGAGACTTTCTAGGTACAAGAAGCTAATAATGGTCCTTCAAATGCAAATCCACTCCTGCACACACTTTGTTCTCACAAACTTCTACAGATGTATGACAGGGAAAGCAAGAGAACTGGGAAAAGGGGAGGTGGAGGACAGGCAAAAATAGCCCATTTCAGGCAGCTTATACTTTCTTCAAGAGCAACTATAGATAAAAGGCATTTTATAAGGTAAAAAGCTTTTATTAAATCCATATTATCTCAAAATTAATACGGTTTAGGCTTTAAAAACTGCAACAATATAAGCTTTGTACAATGTTTAAAAGCTAAGATGAGGATTTTTAAAACTGACCTTGTCTTAAACTCAGTTTCTTTGGTTGATTTATAGAAAAACAAACATTCTTCAGAGACTGATTTCATTCAGATAAAGTGAATGAGGTCTTAATTACATGCACTATTACCTTTTTAAAAAGCCAAACAAAACATTCTGCTTAGTCAGGGTTAGAAAAAATAAAACAACTGGTGTGACCACACTGAGAAATAGTAAAATAAAAGTAAAGTACCTTAAAAAATAAACATGAGATATGTATTATTCTCGGTACTACACAAAAATGTGAGTTCCAACAACGTCATGTGTATCCAATTATGCATAATTTGAGTTGGGGGTTCACAATTTGGGAAGTTTCTCCCTTGCTGTTAGAACTAGAAAAAGTACTTTTCCTGAAGCTATAGAAAATTCACAGATGCTGGCTCGCTGAGTACAGCTGATCTCTCACGCCTACTGAACCCTCCCAATGGCAACTCACTTCCATGCTGCCCCACTGAAGTAGAGGTTTAAAAAAAAAAAGACAATAAGAAAGGTAAGTACAGCAGTCCTCTATCTCTAAATCTACATGATTTGAGAGTCCCATACTTCAAAACTCATCATAACCAGAAACTCAAATTCCACTCCTTTGGATGGACTAACATATCTTAAAAGACAACTGACACAGTACAATATGAATACACAAAAGAATCTAACCTGTCTCTTTTGTTTGATTAACACACTACATCTACCCATGTTTTCATCTTCTCTGTAAAACTTGGCTGCCCACAGCATCTTTTCAGATCTAATAGTTGACCCTATAAATTAAACTCAAGCTGTGGCTTCTAAGTGGCTTTCTTTCCAATTAACTAAGCAACTGAAATACCAGTCCACACATAGAAAAGGACTAGAGGCCACTGACTTTGTAGTTCTTTAGAAAATACCTGGTTATTTTGGAAAAATTCCTAGGAGGGCTACAACTGGTTCGAATGGGACCTGCAATTAATACTTTTCTTTTTAATCTTTTTATCATCATTCTTTTGAATTTCTTACAACTTTTTATTATTGTTTCATTTTTCCTTAAACTTTATATCTAGTGACCTGTACAACTAACTTGAAGATAACATCATGCAACACAGGAACCACTGTTGGATTGCTATTACTGTAGTGAAACTTTGTATCATTTCTAATGCTCTTTTATTCCATCACTATTTTCCATTCTTTTAATAAACAAATATTGCCAGAAAAAAAAAAAAAAAACTGATTAGATGGTATAGCTCAAGTCACACTGCTGACACAGCATGGTGGCAAAAGTAAACTGTGATGTAAGCCTGAGGCTTGTCTTCACACACTTGCCTCTGTAATGTATACCTTGAGTTCAATATACTGAATATATTGAACATATATATGTGATATGCATATATTCAATATATTGAATATGTGAACAAAATATACATATACATTTAACATACTTAACAGATGCTATATGCTAAGCATTGTGCTAATTAAACACATGCTCTCTTTCCATACTCAAAACACTATCATTGATCCCCATATTACATGTAAGAAAACAGAACCTCATGAAGGGGCTGCGTAAGTTACACAATGTCATGCAGCCCATAATGAAAGGACAAAGCCAAAACATCTCCAACTGCCTCTGCATCCATTCCCTCACCATTCACGGCCCTTCATAATTCCACTTTCTTGTTTGTTCTGTTTTCACACTGTTTAAATTGCCTTTAAATCTACCTACCAAGTAAATTTTAATAAAAAACTTAAAATATTACTTTCTAGGGAAGATCTCCCAAACTTATCCCAAACAATCCATAATGGTCCCATTAAAATAGCTTTGCTCACTTTTAGATTGTACTTAAAATTCTATATTCTAACTTAACTTTTAAGTTATGTGGGAATCTCAAGGGTAAACACCAAATGAATTATTTCTATCTTTCACACTTAATAAGCATTCAGGGATAGCAAGTTAGCCCAGCAAACTAAACCACCTTAGGTAAGTGCAGGGACCAAGGTTTGATCCCACCACCACATGCCATGCCAGCTCTGCCCCCAAGACAGGCTGAGCTGGCCAGAGTCCAGGTATGGAGCCACAAGCCTGTAATCCCAGCACTAGGGAGGCTGAAAGCAGGAATATCAACAAGAGGCCAAGCTGCAAAGTGAGACCCTGTAACAACTAACTAAATAAATATAAATACAAATGCTCAACCATATTTGAAGAATAAATGTCCAAATATAGAACTCTTAAATAGCAAAAGAAGACTTTATATATAAAATAAACTTTTTAAAAAATTACAAATACAGAGGCTAGGGACTTAATCAAGTGGTAGAATGCTTGCCCAGCAACCTGGGAGCTCTGGGTTCAGTCCTTGGCACCAAAAACAAAAAATAAACCTCAACTAAAAATTACATACATAATAAACCTTCCAACCTGTGAGAGTATCTCAAAGTTGTCATAGTCATCACCATGAAGAAATGGTGTTAATGCTCGAGTACCTTTAAAATGCAGTTTTCATAATGGTATACTTTTGCTATTTTAATTCAAATTCAAAGTACCTTCTTAAAGAGTTTCATCAGAAAAGTTATAAACAAGATGTACTTTTTATGCAAGGCAATTGAGCCTTTCTATACCATGCTACAATTTGAAATGATTTTTTTAAATTAATATTTGCTTATCTAAGTAAATAGGAAAGCTACAGGTCTATTTCAAAGTTTATATAAAATGATTACATATACAAAATGTAATGCTAAATCCCCATGCTAGCACTGTCTAAACTGCATTAGGTGTGCCACTTGCTTTAACCATGCTTACTAAGCCCGCATTTAGCAGTTCTGAGACTTTAGACTCATCACCACTTCTTCACAGGTACAAGCCAATAGTGCTATCAACTGTTCCTGTGAATGATCCTTCCCACATACACATTCCTAATGCACTGCAAAGAAACATTACTTTTAAATTTCACCTTCCAATATTTAAGGGAAATTTTTAAAAGTCTGAGATTCTACTGAAGACACCAAAATGCTGCATACTTCAGGACAACTAAAAGAGTAAAAAATGTTCAAGATTGTCAGTGTAAATACTTCAGTTTCACACATTTAATTGTTTATGATAAGCTTCATTTCATTCATAGGCCAAATTAGAATAGTCTTTTTTCAACAAACAATCCTCTATATCAAGAGAAGTAATTAGTATATTCTTATTCAGCCAGAAAAGTTTTCTGCATGTAAATAACCCTGCTGTCACTGAACAAACATTCTGGAGTGCATAAAGTGACAAAGAAACTACACGAAAAGCTACATGACAGATTAATATAAGTTGTTTTTACACTTATCAAACATACAATTATAAGTACAAAATTAAAGTAGGAGACCTAATAACCGATAAATGGAATAATGTCCTAACCTTGCAGAGTACACTAAGTTCCCAACTTAAGAATGCATTCCCTCCCAAGAGGATACTGGTAAATGGTACTACTTATAAGTCTCACACAGAGCTGTAGTGAATTTCTAACTGGTGGTCAACTTATTACACTCAGCTGAATTAAACTAGCATGGTGCTGGGTGCAGAAGGTTTTAATTCTTATTTTATGAGCAAAATATATTTACTGGGGGAAAGAAAGCTTCCATCAAGGAGAGGGACAGAAGAGGGGCCAGAGTAGGTGATCCCCAGGAAGCTAGCTCTTCAGGGACATTTATAGAAGAACACCATGTGGTAAAGCAGGTCTAAGTTGACCATGGGAAAGTCGCTTAGGTGGGCATGAGGTGGTACGAAACTATGGTCAATCAATGAGATTATAAGCACCACTGCAGTCCAGTACCAAATGAGGAAGCCAATCACATACCCAGTAGGCATGAATACAGGACAAGGTCTCTTCCAGTTGGGGGTTGGGTTAGTGACTTATCTGGGCTCCTTCAAGGTGACTGATACCTATTTATAATATCAATCCCTGATGTTCATCCCTAAGGAAGTAGCTATATTTGTTTCCTCTTTTGTCTTGAAGTCTGGCCTATAAAGAGTGTTTGTCTCTTCAGAGTTGCAAAGTCACTGTCTTCCATATTGTCTCCTTGAGGAACTGGCACTGTCTAACTGCCTATAATATTTCTATGTAATTCAGCTGCCTAAAATATTCCCTCCTCTGAAGAAGTAAACCAAACTGCCATGAGGGAACCACAAGCAATGACCACTCTGGCTTCTTCAGGCTGAAAGGGGTCATAGTTGTGAACTGGCAGTCAGAGATACTCTCCAGACATTCTATATAAAGACCCCCAATAGACACCAGGCATTTTATTTTTATCTTAGTTAGGCACAATAGCCTTTTCGGTCTGGAGGAGACAAAGCCAAAGAAACACTCAACATGTATGGGCCAAATAATAACATCAACAGGATAATTATGAATATAGTCAAAAATGATTTTTACCAAGTAGACAGTAATGACTTTACATAAAAATGACAAAGATAGGATCCAGGGGACCTCAACATTTTACATACCATTGATTTGATATCTAATATATTCAATAGCTATTGAGACATTAGTACAAGGATCAGGAATATAAGTTTTTAAGTTTATAATTAAAAAAAGACTAGTCAGAATGTTTTACAGGGCCCTTAGCAGATATCTCTTAAATGTGGAGTTTAATCCCTTTCTTTATCTTCCATGGCCACTGGGTATTGTCCCAAATAAACAGGCCAACTCTTGTTACAGAGGGAACATGAATGACAGGACCTAGAGAAAACACCGAGTCCTCTCCAGTTTGCAAGTAGGGCCACTGGCCGGGTAACTACTGACACATCTGCATGAGCATCTAGTTTAGGAGGCTTTCTCCTTATATTGGCAAACATTCCCTCGGGCTGAGAGGTGAAGACCCATGACCATCTGAATCTGAAACTTTCTCTGACTCCATCATGAACATTTTCTTTTTCCCCCTCTCTAGCAGCTTTGGACAGTTTTGCTTGAAATGTCCCTTCTCTCTATCTGGATCCAGGGAAGCATAACTTTTTCCTCATTTCCTGACTGGCCTTCCTTCCTGCAGGATGCTAGTATCACCTTTTTTTTGTCTGTAATTCCATTCTATTTCCTTTCTACCGTGAAACACCTCAACTGAGACCACTTCATTACTGCAAACTCTTCTGACTTCTGCAGCTTGTTTCAGATACATGGGGCCCACCAAGCAAGATACAACTTTTTGGTTTTAAGGCCTCCTGCAGGCAGCCCTGCCCAAGGAATGTGAGTGCAACTTCCCCTGTAGTGAATTTCCTGACATAGGATTAGACTGATAGAAGAAGCATATTTGAGGGCAATCAGCCCTGCCCAAGAAACTTGAAGATTGCTTCCCTTGTAATGAGGCAGGAAACCCTGAGAAGGCTCAGCTCATATGGGCTTTATGAGGTGGTTAGTTAAGACCTTACTATGTCTCTACAGACAAAATCTAATGGATCCCAGTAAAAGGAATCTAAAAGTAATCAAGCATATTTGCTACAGGTTTTACCTGTATGATTACCTGGGTTTTGATATCTTCTATGAAATAAAGTTTCTGAGAAATTACAGCATGTATAATAAAAGAATGAGCATTCAAGCTAACAGGTAAGTTTGAAACTTTTTTAAAGGAATAGCAATTGTAAACCACTGGGTATAGGCCCCTTTATAGAGTCTGATTGTTTCCTATAAGTCCTCCTACCTTTAGTTAAGAGAGGTCACACCTCTATTAACTATGATTATGAAATCCCTGAGTTACATTAGGAATCAACCAGTTGAACTTATATATACTTCTCATGAAATTTACAGCATTAGGCAGATTAAACCAATGTTTAACAGTGTTTTAGATATGGCCCCCATTGTAAACAACGGGCACTTGTTATTTTTCCTTCTAACACTAAGGCTGAGTTTTATGTTGTAAATACAAGACCTGGCTCTATCTATAGGCCCAAAGAAATATATTGGACACTATATTGGGCATAAAGGTCTTTAGAACCTTTTTATACTGACAGGATTTTATCTGTTCTTGGGGGTCTGTTTTAACTAGTGAAATGCCTTTTAAGTCTTATACGTGAATAATGTATACTACATTTGTAAAAAATCAGTCTCACTTTCGAGTCCTTCTTTACAAGATGACAAAAAAAAGAAGGAACAACGGTCATGCCAAAAAGAGCCGTGGTCATGTGCAGCCTATTCACTGCACAAACTGCACCTGGTGCATACCCAAGGATAAGGCATTAACAAGTTGGTCGTTCGGAACATAGTGGAGGCTGCCACCTTCAGGGACATTTCCAAAGCGAGTGTCTTCAATGGTTATGTGCTTCCCAAGCTGTATGTGAAGCTGCCTTACTGTGTGAGTTGTGCTATTCACAGCAAAGTGGTCAGAAATCTATCTCGTGAAGCCCGCAAGGACCGAACTCCTCCACCCCAATTTTAGACCTGCTGCTGTTGTCTCACAACCTCCACCAAAGCCCATGTAAGGGGAGCTGCTCTTAATGGACCAAAGAAAATTCTCTTGAGAAAGAAATAATAAATTGAATGTTATACTTTATACAGCATGTTGAGTGTACCTGCCAGAGGTGGGTCAGGTTAATTCAACCTATCAAAGTTTAAGTTGGTATTCTAAAAATGAATAAAGAGGAACACACTTGAAAAAAAAAAAAAATCAGTCTCAGTATCATTTTAATTAATAAGCAACCTGAACATATATTGCAGTATCTCAGTTACAGCTAAAGCAAAATGTCTTCTAAAGTCTGTTTCTATTAAGATATGATGACTGGAAGAAAGGTCAGGGTTGGAGAAGGGCAGAGAGTTCTGCCAATGTCCAGCAATAGGCTGGGCTTTCTCTTAGTCATGATTACTCAGGGCTCCTCTATAAAAATGATGGGTAGACATAATAGTCCTGCCAGAGGGAAGAGACAGGCCCCGTGCCCTTTAGTCATTATAGACCACTCGGGAAGCTGAGTCTGAACTCTGGGGTCTGTACTCTCATGGGCCTGCCTTAGGCTCCAGGACAGTGAATGCACTAGGCACCTGAACTGCATGGTTCTCCTGTAGTTCACATCTACATTTCAAAAGTGGGATGACTTTTTAAATGCAAACAAAATCTAAACATAGGACATTTTTTACTACTTGGCCTTTTACAGTATCATTCTAATTATAAAAGTGTCATTTCCTCTTCATTCCACTTTGGCTCTAGGGGGTAAATAGGCCATATACATGTGCAAAAAAATATTAAATGGCTCTTTTCTGTGTTTAAACATTAAATGTCATCCAGTACATATTGATGTACTCTAAAGGAATAAGAGACTTTGACTGTGAAATCCCCATAATCTGGAATGCAAAAAGACTTCTGGATGTCTCCACCTTACCACTAATTGATTTCCGCTCAAGGCATCCCCTGAATAGACCACTCCAGAGCAGTTAGATGTTCTTGTACAGAAGACAAGACCTGACCAGCCTATCCACCCTCAAACTGGCGCATGATTTTTTTCTCCCGAGAATCTCATAAATCGTGCGAACCATGCACTTATTCTTACTCGATATCTGTAAATGTGTTACAATCGTTCTAGTGACAGTTATGTCTACAAAAAGAAGCATAAGTATTGTATAAAAAGGTGTGTTGGAAGCAGAGCACTTTCCTTGCTATACTGTAAGAGATCACTTTTAGAGGTAGACAAAAGAGATAATTGACTGGAGAAACTTTGGCCTGGGCCCTAGGGCAAAGAAATCTCCAAGACACTTGTGTTCTTTTGTCTAGTCACCAGGGTATCCTTTCCTATTAAATCTTTGCAGCTCACAGTTAAAACTTACATTTATCATCTAGCAATCACATTTTATATACTGGCAAAAACACATTAAAGCTGACAAAAATCTTTCTTACTCTTAAGTAACAGGCACAGGTGTAAATCATTCCTGGTAGCCACTGTAAAATGTAAACTATTGCAAGCTGCCTCAACCTAATTTCTGAAGGAGTGACTCATGAGTGGATTCAACTGAAAAGTTCAGGTAGAATTCTTAGTTTACTAGCAGAGAAAGAGAGAGAGGGAAAAAAGCAGCAAAATAGATAAGTGGAGATCTTTCAGTGGTTAAGAGCCAGTTTCCACCAAGCACCTTTAGGAATCCACCAGAGAGTACCCCTGGTCATGACTCCTCAGGTGTTCTCAGTTTCTATTGGCTCACACAACCAAGGATCAGTCTCCAGAAAGGAATCCAGCTGTCTCTGGTTCACATTCCATTAGCCATTGGCTTCAGTGGGGAGTCACCAAAGAACAGGCAGGGAAACCTGTTCTGTTTCAAACAATGGCAGCTGCTCTAGGAGCATTTACTAGCTGGCAGAGTACCACTATTTGTCCAAGTTCTACAAGGTATTGTTAACAGCCTGAACAAGATTACCTAGGGCTTTAAAATAAAGGTTTTAAAATCCATAACTTAGCTCTTATGCACTCAAATGGTATCTGGACCTAGGAGAAAAGGTTGGAGATCCTCCCTCGCCCCAAATGTGTTTTGATCCCACAAATGTGCTGCTTTTGGAGATAGCTTCCTCTGGTTTGCCTTAGTTGCTCTTCTCTTGTTGCTGGGACAAATACTTAACATCCAAAATGAAGGAAGGAAAGGTTTATTTAGTTACCGGAGGTTTCAGCCCATACTCAGCTGGCTCCAAGTCAACTGGCACAAGGCAGAGAACAACTTTTCATAGTGGCAGCAAAGAGCAAGAATGCAAGGGAGAAGTAGCAGCAGCTCCAGCTGCTAGTTCCTCTAACCTCCTTATGTTGTAATGCAAATTACCTGCCCCAGGGCAGGTGCAGCATCCACACCCACAGTAATCAATCACAAACTCCAGCATGAGACTGGGGGGACCCTATACACAAACCATAACATGCCATCCCTGGACCCCTAAAGACTCATGCAAAAGCCATTCTAATCAATCTCCAAAAATTGCCAAGTCCCAACAGTTTCAGCATTACTAAAAAGTCCAAGTCCCAAGTCTCTTCCAAGATCCAAGGCAAACTCTCAACTGTGAGCTCCTGATCAAATAAAAACTTAAACACTTGCAACATTCAAAGGCACAAAACAAACACTACCATTCCAAAAGATACACACAGCAGGATACCAAGCATGGGGCCAAAGCAAGTCCAAAATCCAGCAGGGCAAACATTAAGTCCTGCAGTTCCATGTGGGACATCCAAAGCAATCTTCGCCATATTGTGCACTCCATGTGGCCCCGCCCCTATGGCACTTGTAGGTGGTAGTTCCTATGGTATCTCTCTTAGACGGGCTTTGCTCCCTCCTTGCAGTTTCCCTTAGATGATCCACATTCCTTGCTTTTCCAAACTTCTACGGTTTCCACTGAATAGGCTTCTCACTCGCAGCTTCACACACTGCCCTCTCAGGGGCACACTGCCTGGCCTACCATGGGGAGGCCTTGACCTTCTGAAGTCAAGGTGGAAGCCTTCTTAACCTCAGAACTCCAGTATTCTTCATGCGCCTAAAACCAACACCATGTGGATGATGCCAAGGTCTGCTGCCAGCTGGAACAGTAGCCAGGCTTCCCTTCCTCTTGGATGTAGGGGTCGAGTGCCTGGATGCAGAGGCGATATCTCTGAACCTTTCCTATCTCTTCCCATAATCCATTCCCAAAAGCTTGTAATCCACATGGTCAGGTTTAGTCACAGCAATGACCCTAATCCTGCGGTACCAAATTTTGTCTTAGTTATTCTTCTCTCATTGCTGGGACAAATATCCAACACCCAAAATGAAGAAAGGAAAAGTTTATTTAGCTCACAGTTACTGGAGGTTTCAGTCCATACTCAGCTGGCTCCAAGGCAACTGGCACAACTCAGAAAGCAACTTTTCATGGTGGCTGCAAAGAGCAAGAGAGAAGTAGCAGTAGCTCCAGCTGCTAGCTCCTCTTACCTCCTTGTGTTGTAATGCAAATTACCTGCCCAGGGCAGGTGCAGTATCCACACCCACAATAATCAATCACAAACTCCAGAAGCTGCCCCAAGACAGCATGAGACTTTGGGGGGACACCTATACACAAACCATAACATGGTATCACCCAGAAATTGGCTCTCTCCACTGCTCAAGTTTGGCCTCCTGTAAGAGACCTTCCCAGAAAACTAAGCCGGGACATGACTTTTATAGGTCCTCCTAAATGGGCATAGTTCTCTTTGTCTCATCTGACCTAGAGATGGAGTTTGTGCCCATTCTCTAAAATGACTTCCCTGTCTTTGGCATTAACAAATGCTCATTTTCTAAGGGCTTCATTTAGTTGGAACAGTCTATAGAGTTTTCCTAATTTTACATGCCTCTGAAAAGGAAAGTACAAAGAGGTAGGAAAATTAGGAATAAGGTCAAAGAAAGGAAACAGCAGGCCTGATGTCCTCTAGCATGTAGAGGGGGAATCAGAGCCAGTGTGTCCCAGTGAAACCTGTCCTCCAAGTCTATGAATGGTTGTCGACCTACTGTCATTTAGTTGGCAAAACAAGTCCTGTGTTTCAGATACAGCCATATAGATTTTCTGAGCTGGATTTAAAAGTCCTATTTTACAGAAGTTTACATAAAATCCAGTAGGAGGCTAACTAACAATATTCTCTCTAGTGCTATTGTCTAAAGTCAAGCAAAGAATACCAGTACATTTAGCATCTAGTTCAAATGCAACATACAAAAGTATAAAACAGTCATAAAAATGTCCCATTAGAAAAATATCATAAACTTATATAACATTTTCATGTTTTAACTTACATCTAACAACATTTTGACCAACATTTTAACAAAACCATATAGAAGACAAAGCATAAGCAATTTTAAGCAATTATGACAGAGCTATAGGAGACAAAACTGATGAGGCAAAGCATGAACAATTATGAGCAATGGGCAAAGATTTATCAACATTTGAAGCATGAAAATGTGTTAAGTAAGCAAGTCCTAATCTAGAATTTATTAAAGAAAAGCAAACTCATAACTCTGTCCAATGATCTTGATGGGAACCTCCAAATGACATAGGGGAACTAATGATTTCAGGTGGATGATCTCCAAATGACACAGGTGAAAAATGAAACTCCTGACATGGAAGGTGCCTGGGATGAGTTTGTGTTCTCTGAAACCGAGGAAAGAATTTTAGGAGCAAACAGAGGTTATGAGCAGAATATATTTAAAGAAAGCTTCCGTCCAAGAGAGGCACAGAAGGAGGGCCCCGAACAGGTGATCGCCAAGTTTCAATTTTTAAAAGCAGTGGTTAACTAGTAACCATCATTGTTCCCAAAAAGCATAAAAGACAGTAGATATGGGATCTCAATGCTAAAATCTGGGGTGGCCTATATAAGTAAATTGGCTGCAATATTTTCCAGAGCAGTATAAAGAATTGCACAATACATAAACCTAGTCCCACATTTCTCAAAGCAGGATTTTTATTTCCAACCTACAGTAAACTATTATTTGTGGGGAAAAAAGAAAAAAACAAAAGCAATGAGAATGAAGTAAAATACATGGTGACAATATTAAACCATCTATGCAGCTTTTGAGATGCTCCTCCCCACTTCTAACCCCAGGATGGGCCAGCAGTCAGTGATTATTGATGGACCACTGCTCTACAGAACATACCTTCAACAGCACAAGCCTAGACCCTTATGGATGTGAATGACTCCAGACCCTCAATTACTCTCACTCCACTGAGTGGTGGATCATGTTTGCAGCATCCCTATTGTCTGCAGTGAGCTACTGCACCATATCACCTAGGTGCTGTGAACCTTGCATGTAAGCTCTAACCTTGTCAGCTAAAAGGAGAGAGACTGAAGACTCCAGCAAGCTCACAAGAACAGCTGGACTATGCCAACCTGTTTAATAAATTTTTATTGTAGATTCTAGACTGGGACTTGCTTTCATTATAAATTGACAGATGAAGGGCCGGGGAGATGGCTCAGTGGAACAAGTGCATCCTTGGCAAACACAAGAGCCTGAGTTCAATCCCCAGTTCCGCAAAAAAAAAAAAAAAATAGCTTTTAGGGCCAGGGAGATGGCTCAGTGGAATAAGTGCTTCCCTGGCAATCTCAAGGGCCTGAGTTCAATCCCTGGTTCCACAAAAAAATAAATAAATAAATTGATAGATGAATTAAAGGGGAACAACAAATTCACATTGGTGTCTATGAATTTCTCCTCTTTCCTTAAAAAAAAAAACCGTTTTATCAATTTTTATGACAAGTTGGCTCAGATTGTCTTATAAATATTATGTCCAATATGTAAAACAGAAGTAATAACCTACATTCTTTATATTTATAATTGACCAAAACTCTGATAAACATTTTTGGAAAGAATATGGTCTTGCAATAGTGCTTTCTGGACAAAAGTGTTATGAATGGTTGTCAAACAAGTGTCTCATGGCTGCCCCCAAATGAACAAAAAAAAAACAGTTCTTTTTTCAATTCTATTGCTAAAATGTCCTCATGACACAAACATACACACAGACACAGACACACACACACACACACACACACACACACTACTGAGGTTATGGTCCTATTTTCCACATGTGCCAGAGTTTTACATCAGGACAGAGGCCAAAGAGAAGTCCAAGTTTTTCATATCAATGCCACTGCACCTCTGAGAGACACAGAAAGAGGCTATCCAACAGCTCTCAAATTTGTAAATCTATGGAGTTACCCCTGGTACCCAAGCTCCTGGAAAGACAGATATACAATGACTTCAAATAATTTTCTCAAAAACAGGATGAGATCTAAGCAGAGGAGTTTCAAATAACTGTTCATACTTGTGTTTCAGTTACTTCAGTACAAGTCACTTACATACTGAGGTGAGGAATGTGTGTTTATCTTTGTGTGTACACTCAGTGCCTACCACCAGACCTGGTCATGGGGTAAGCACCTAAGGGTTATATTTTCAATTGTACTATGACTGTGTTTGCTTGGTAACTGTTTTGTATTTTAAATATTTGAACTAAAAAGCTCTAGTATTTCTCAAAAACAATTTCATTTATGTGGGATAAATGTACATTGTTGTTTTTTCGCTTACTCGTTTAAATACTTGTAGAAGGCCAATGTATAGAGAATAGAGACTAAAAAATTCAGGCATTTCAGGAAAAAAGTGAGGGCCAGAGAGATAGCTCAGTGGTCTAAGCACCTCCCTGGCAAGCACAAGCACCCAGCTGCACATAGCTAGCCACCAAAACTGGGTATGGTGGCACAAGCCTATAATTGGGCCAGTGAGATAGCTCAGTGGTCTAAAGCTGCAAGCATGCAGGGACCACAGTTAGATCCCCAGCACCACATGATGCATCAGCTCTGCCCCCAGAGTAGGCTGAGTTGAGAGAGAAAGAGAGAGAGAGACAGAGAGAGACAGACAGACAGACAGGCAGGTGGTAAGAAGGAAGTCGGGGAGGGAGGAGGGGAGGAGGAGGGAGGCAAGAAGGGGAGGGAGGGACGGACAGAGGGAGGGACAGAGGGAGGGGAAAAGAACACATTAAGTTACTATAATTTCCCCCAGCTAAAATGCTATAGGGAAAAAGAAAAAGAACAAATATGTTATTTTAACTGAATGACAAATTCAAAAGGTATGCAACTAGAAAGAAAACTAAATTTCTCTTAAATGTTTCTACATAACATCATTTTATATCTGACAGATGGCAAATAACAAGGAAGATATTTGAAGAAAGTATCAATATGTGTTACAGGACGAAGCAATATTTTCTAAGATGTATTTAACTATGAGGGGATTTTAAACCTTCAAACTAAGGATAAGATGATGGGAGTGATCTAAAAAGTGATATAACTTCCATCACAACTGTTAAGCAGCATCCAAGTCTTGCTCTACAAGATGAAAACTGCCAAGGGACTGTCAAAGTGATGAGTTTAACTGTGACAGAGAAGGCAGAAGAAAACAGGCATTTTCTTTCTACTTCAATGTTAAACTTTTTATTTCTTATCTCCTACCCTTGCCTTTCATTGCTCCTTTAGAAAAGAGAGAGAGAGAGAGAGAGAGAGAGAGAGAGAGAGGAAAGAAAAAGAAAGAAAGAAAGAAAGAAAGAAAGAAAGAAAGAAAGAAAGAAAGAAAGAAAGAACGAACGAACGAACGAACGAACGAAAGAAAGAAAGAAAGAAAGAAAGAAAGAAAGAAAGAAAGAAAGAAAGAAAGAAAGAGAAAGAGCAAGCATACTGAGGGGGATTCTGCTGTGGTTGGGGGGTCCTGACAACAGCTGGGTTATTTACCCTTTCCTCACTTTCTGCAGAAAGCCCAACTGCTGTGCAAGCCACTGCACTTTTGGGTTTTTTTATCCATAACACCGTACCGTATTGCAGTTGGGAGTTACAACCTCACCTTGCTAAGTGAGTGAGAAGAATGAAATACTTAGGCATGAATCTTCACATTTCCAATCTTTAGTGCATAAACTCAGTTATTCCTGGCCAAATATTTACTTAGAATCTAACACGTTTAGGTACAATTTCCAGTTCTGGAGGGCAGGGGAGGGGAGAGGGAGGGAGGGAGGGAGGGAGGGAGGGAAAGTCCTAAGACAAAAAGGAGAACAGGCAAATCTAGATGGGGATATTTGATAAAGAACCAGCCCTGTCTTAAAACATCATCAAAAAAGAGGCCACTGTGTTAACTACCTAACTGAAAACCTCACCCTTCATTTGTCTTATAAGGCAAATTATTTCCTTTCCTTAAATTAAGTTAGTCAAGACATCTAGGAGAAAATGAACTAATCACATTTTATACTTCTATCCTTCATTCTTATCTACACAGAAGCACAAATGTGTCTTATTCCTTTCCAATGCTTGCTGTTAATCCCGTGTTCAGGATCCTGCTAAAGAACTTCTTCCCCCAATTTATTTCTATTACTTACTCCAGATTACAAAACAAAAAATCATTTTTATTCTCTAAAGACCAATTCTCTTATTTCATGGTTGAATTCCTCAAAAGAACTTTCTCCTATTGCAGAACTTGAGCTCTAAACTGACCTATGAAAATGGTTCACCTACAATATTATTTCTGTGAAGGATTGCAAACAATGTGACAGGTCTGGTAGTCTGTGTTCTCTACTTTCCCCTATTCATGAACAAATCTGTCTCTTCTTCCACAAATAATGGCATTGACAGTTCACCCCAGGGCTGCATTCTCTCTCACTCCTCCACCTGAAACCTCCTGTTGCCCTTGTGTTCCTCATATTCCTATATCTTTCCCTTGGAAACCTCCTGTTGCCCTTGTGTTCCTCATATTCCTGCAATAGGAGAAAGTTCTTTTGAACTTTCAACTAATTTAGGTGCCTGAACTCGATGACATGATACAAGACAGCTCAGCCTTTCACAATAGTGAGTTATCCGAAGAAGTTGTAGACCACAGCCATTTACAGCTCAACTTATTATTATGGCCTCCCGGTATATTCTTCATTTTTATACTTTTCTGCTGGATGGTTAAGACCGAGATTGAGCAAGACCAATATACCAACAGCCATTGGTTGGGTGGAACATTCTGTATATGTCCACCAGGCCCATTTGTTCCAAGCTCTGGTTCAGTTATGATACTTCTTTGCTAATTTTCTGACTGGTGAAGCTATCTTTTTGAGATAAGGGGGTGTCAAGGTCTCCTGTTAAGATTGTGGTCTTGGAGAGCCAGGCATGGTGGCGCAGCCCTGTAATCCCAGCACTTGGGAGGCTGAGGCAGGATGATTGTTGTGAGTTTGAGATCAGCCTGAGCTACAAAGTAAGCTTAAAGCTAGCCTGAACTGCATAGTGACACTCTGTCTCAAAAAAATAAAAAGATTGTGGTTTTGGATATTAGATTTTTCATGTCCTTTAAGATTTGTCTTATATAGTTGAGTGCTTGTGTGTTTGGTGCAGAGATATTTATGAACGTTATCTCTTCCGCTTGAATTTTTCCCCTAACCAATATATACTGGCCTTCTTTATTTCATTTGATCATTCTTGGTTTGAAGTTGAGACTGTCTGAGAACAGAATTGCTACTCCTGCTTTATTCTGAGGTGCTGGGGCATGTAGTATTGTTTTCCATTCTTTTACTTTGAGCCTATGAATGTCCTTTTAATTGTGTTTCCTGTATACAGCATATTGTTGGATTTTGTTTCCTAATCCACTGTGACAGTCTATTTCTCTTAGTTGGTGAATTGAGTCCATTTACGTTGATGGTTATAATTGAAATGTGTTAACTTATGTTTGTCATGATATTTACCTGCTGTTGTTTACTCCTTTGTACCTGTGTTTAATTGTCTGTCCTGTTTAGTGGATTCCTTCCATTCTCTTTCATGGAGTTCTGGTCATTGTGGTCTTTCTCTAGAACATCTTTCATCAGCCTGTAAAGGGATGGCTTTGTCATCATTGCAGGATATAGTAGTCTGGGCTACAATTTCTTTTCATAGAGGACTTGAAGTACTCTGCTCCATGTTCTCCTTGCTTTCATGGTTTGTTGACTAATAATTCTGATGGGTTTTCCTTTGAATGTCATCTGCTTCTTTTCTCTAGCAGCTTTCAGTATTTTATGCTTGTGTTGGATTTCTGGGATTTTTTTTTTTTTTTTTTTTTTTTTTTTTTTTTTTTTTTTTTTTTTTTTTTTTTTTTTTTTTTGTCTTTTTGAGACAGTGTCTCACTATACAGTTCAGGCTGGCCTTAAGCTCACTTTGTAGCTTAGGCTGGTCTCGAACTCACAACAATCCTCCTGCCTCAGCCTCCCGAGTGCTGGGATTACAGGCATGCGCCACCACGCCCGGCTTGGGATCTTGACTATTATATGTCTCAGTGTGTTTTTAGTTGGGTTAAAGTTATTTGGTGTTCTGTATGATTCGGTTACCTGAATGTTGGATGAAGTTTCCTCATATTTGAGAAGTTTTCCGCTATTTCTTCTGCCCATATTCTTTTTATATTATTTGTAATGACTCTTTTATTCTCACTGATGCCAATTAATCTAACATTGTTCATCTTGGCATCATCTTGCAGGTGATGGATTATTTTTTCCTGCATCCTCGTTGTTTTTAAGAGATCCTTTCTCACCTTTTCACCAGCTGCACCACCGTCTTCAAGATAAGAAACTCTGTCTTCGCTTTCACTCAGATCATTTTGTAGACTCATGATTGAGATTTTACATTCTTCTATGTGTCTTTGACTCCGCTTCATGTGATCTATTTCTTTCCTATATTGCTCATTCAAGGAATCCGTCATATATCCAATCTCCTCTATTTTTTTATCCATGTCTTCTTTAGAGGTAGCTATTAATTCTTTTACTGCAGAGTTTTTTCCAAATTGGGTTTCCTCCATATATTTCCAGAATTGCTTCTCTACTTCAGATGCCATAATTTCAAAGATTTCTTTGTTTAATTTCAGAAATTATTTCTGCTTTGAGTTTCTCTTTACCTTTCTGCTGGTATTTATTTATTTATTTATTCATTCATTCATTTGTTTTGCTTCTGATGCTGTTAATTCATATGTTTCAGTTGGAATAGTGTTCTCCACACTTGTTCTTGGTGGGCACTGGGTTTCCCTCATATGTTTCTGGATTTGATTCTTTACTTCAGATGCTATGTATTCAAAATTTATTTATTTTTTTTTATTTCAGGCGATAATTCTGGTCTGAGTTCCTCTATACCTTTCTGCTGTTGTTTCTTTGCTTCCATCTGTGTTAATTCATTCATTTCAGCTGAGCTTGTGTCCTCTGCCATTATCATTGGTGGGCTGGAGACCTGAGCTTGCATTTGCTCCTTATCCTTGTCATTTTTTAATAGCACTGACCTCTGATCTTTCCTGTGGAGCTTTGGTGCAGCCACAACCTTAGCACGTAATTCGATTCACATGTCAATCTATTCAGTTTGAGATTATCCAGTTATGCCTGGTGTGGATCTAGCTATTGTGTTCAGTTCCTTTTTGCTCTAGCCCCTCTGGCACAACTGTGAGCCTGTGGTTCCCCTCTGTTGTGCCCCTGGCTCAGGGAGCACCATGGGGCACCATAGGTCTCCCATACACTCCCTGGGTCATGCTGGGCTGGATCAGGGGCCAGAAGAGTCACAAAAGTTCTCACTCACTCGGTGGGCTTGGGGGCAGGGGCTCTGGATGATGTGGTGCACAGAGAAGCTGAAAGTTCTCCCACACACTCACCGAGCCGGTCTCATGTGCATCAGGGGCAAGAAGGGTCACAAAAGTTCTCACTCGCTCAGCCAGCTAGGGGGCAAGAGCTACGGTGAGTGGCAGGGCAAACCGGGCTGGAGTGGATTGTGCTGGGAGATTTTTGGGGGGGGCGGTTCCAGATGGTGCGGCACACAAGGAAGCTAAAAGTTCTCCCACACACTCACTGGGCTGGGCTCACGTGGATCGGGGGTGAGAAGGGTCACAAAAGTTTGATATTTAATTCTGAAAAATTACTGTTGAATTGTTTTCTACTAGTAATAGAGAAAGAGCTGTCACATTTACCACATATTAGCAGGAACTCAATAACTGGGTTGCCTTAATATCTGCACCACAATTATGGAATTCTCCTTTAAACTTACGATGTTATATAACTGGCTCTTTTGTTATGTTAATAGCCAGTTTATTTTTGGACAGTAATATAGTAGATGACTTCCTTGATATTAACAAGGTCACACAACTGTCATTAGTTCTCTATAATCTAACACTCAAGTTACCTGTGTGCTAATAACAATATTAAAGTATATTTCCAGAAAACTTGGATGCTTGGGCTAACTACATAGTGTCCTCTCTTCCCAAATTAACAATGTTGTCAGATAAAATGGCTGTGACATAGGATTTTAGTTAGTAAAACCAACTAATATGAGTGCTGAATTTCAGAACTAGAAGACAATGAAACCTTCAAAGACCAACTACTCAGGCTGGGGAGAAAGCTCTGTAGAATAAATTCTTGGCTGGCAAGCACAAGGTCCTGAGTGTGATTCCTGATACCACCAAAAGTAAAAAGTGCATCTCAAAGACCAACTACTCAAAGTACACATTAAAAACAAAACATGAAAAATGGATCCAAATTACTATAGGATGCAAATAAGACTAATTTACAAATAACTGGAATAACTGAAAAATCAGAAGACATCACAAATGACACAAAAAGAAAATTCTTCACAGAAATGACAAAAAGTTTTACAAATATATGCAAAGAAATAAACAGCAATAAACACAGTTAAATAAGGCATACAGAAATCCACATTATATTCAAAGAAAAACTGTATGTGGAAAGCAATGAATCACATACATGATAACCCCATTAGAATTATAGCAGACCTCTCTACACAACCATAAAGGTCAATCCCTGGTACCAAATGCCATGCCAAGGTGCTGGCCCAAAACTAGCTGTGGTGTCACATACCTAGAATCCCAGCATTGAGTAGGCTGAGATAAGAGGATCACACAAGTCCTACCTGGGTAAGACCCTGTACCAAGCAAAAAATAAAAAGTAAAAAAACGAATGGGATTGGAAAAATTAAATATCTGTATTCCAAAGATCTAACCAAGACCCATATCTCTCATGTGCACTAAGGTCAAAATGGATCAAAACATAAATAACAAAAACAATCTGCTGGTAAATGAAATGGGTAAAACTCTTGAAGCCATAGGTTTAGGCAACAACTTTCTAAACACAATCCCAGTTGCATAAGAAATAGTAACAAAAGGGGCTAGGGAGATGTTCAGTAGAAATAAGCACTTGCCTGACAAGCTCAAGGGCCTGAGTCAATCCTTGGTTCCATCCCCCCCAAAAAAGAAAGAAATAGTATCAAGAATCAACAAAAGGGATAAAATGAAATTAAAAACTTCTCTACAGCAAAGGAAACTACCAACAGAGAAGAGACAACATATTGAATGGAAAAATATTTTTGTGTGCCACTCAATGGACTAATATCTGAAAAATATAGTCAAAAAATTAGACCACACCAAATTTAAAGATAATCTAAATATTGGCATTTCACATAAATAGAAACATTTCAGATGAAAAAAATATAAATGGTCAATAAATATAAAGGAAAAATGTGCTATATCCCGGCTTTTCAAGAAATACAAATTTAAACAACACTTAAGATTCCACCTTACTAAGCAAGTGGAGAGACCAGGGTTCAATCCCCAGCATGTTGTGCCAGCTCTGCCCACAGGGGCGCTGGGATGGCAACCGAGCCTGGGCGTGGCGATGTGTTCCTGTATTCCCAGCACTTGGGAGGCTGAAAACAAGAGGAGCACTGAGTATGATCTCTATAGTGAGATCCTGTAGACCCTGTACAAAATACATAAAAAGAAAAGATTCCATCTTACTAGAAAAAGAATGGCAACCATCAAGAAATCAGCCAATAATAAATGCTAGGGAGGGGGAAGGGAGAGAGAAGAAGGAATTCTACATTACTGGTTGGAGTGCAAACTATGATACAACCATTATGGAAATCAGCACGGAAATTCCTCAAAAAGCAAAAAATAATAACTGCATTTCAATCTGCTATTCCCCTCTTTGAGATCTTCCTAAAAGAGGTAAGGACATTGTATTACAGTGTTTTTGTATTCCAGTGTATGTAGCAGCAAAATTCATAATAGCTAAGTACTGGAAGCTACTTATATACACAAATCAGTAAGTGTAAATACATCAAATTAAACAGTATCAAAAAAAAATCACAGGAGCATCTCAATAGATGAAAAAAAGAATTTTACAAAATCTAACATCCATTTATGATAAGAGCCCTGAAGAAAATAAGTACACAAGGTCTTTCTCTAAATCTGATTTTTAAAAAAAGTTTATGACAAATCAATGGCCCTATGTCTATCAATAGATCAATGGAGAAATGAAATGTGGCATTTATATACAATATAAAACTGCTCTGCCATAAAGAAGGGTAAATTTAGTTATCTATAGGAAAATGAATGCACCTAAATATATTAAGTGAAATAAATCAGACACATAAGCATAAAACTTTTCTGTTTTTCATACATGAAAAATTCAGTTATAAATAAAGAAAAAAAAGAAATATGAGGAGATCAGAAAAAAAGTTGTTCTAATCCAACATGAGACAATGCATACCTTGATTTAATACAACTGTTTGTCTTACGTGTTTTATATAACTTTTGGCGTGTTAGTCTCATTGTTAATCTTATATATTAACTAACTATATAAGGCCTTCCTTTTAAGTAAATGAAACTGATATTGGCAAATAAGACATTACAGACAAGTACCAATTTTTTATAGTGAATGTAATCATTATGCGCTACAAATACATATTAATTTTTAAAAATTACACTGAGTCCTCTTCCAACCTATTCACCAGGTAAGTCAAAATGACCATAAGAGAAAAACATTGTGAATGAGTTCAGGTCATCATGGAAGCCACAACAGCATAAAGATATTCTTAAAACAGGGGTTCTAGAACTGCTACAGAAAGTAGCAAGAAAAAATGGGAAAAGTATGCAAAGCAAGAAGTATTTTTCAAGGGGATTCATGTCAATGTATCAATTTTTTTTTAACATTTTGTACATGTGTTTATTTCATTGTTTCTATCTTTTAATTACACTTTTACACTAAAAGCTATTGTATTATACTGTCACATATCTCTTTTTCTTCCATTTATTTTTATTTTATTAAAATACAAATGTCAATCAGACAGTTTCAAAACACCTTAACCATACAGAGTCGATGAATCAATACATAGCAAACTGTTTTCATAACGTTTTGGTATTGTACAAGGTGCATACATGATATTATATTTACAGGGTTTTTTTATAGCTGAAATTATATCAAAAAATCAATTAATTATTTACCTAGTGAATGACCATAGCACTAAAAGCCGACATAATATCCTGTCCAACCACCATTAGTGCAGATCTTGCCTATCATAGAATTATGTAGAAGCACAGCGTTATCTATCCCAACTGTACTGTCTATACACACACATCATGATTTTTTCTTTCCACAACCCTTCCTTTGTCTACACCTGTCAAAAGTGGGCACTCCATTGACATTCAACTACTTTAGGTGCTTGAACTCGACACCATAATCCAACACAGTCCAGCATTCTGCAACCATAGGGAGTTATTCAAAGAAATTGTCGACCATATCAATTTACAGCTCAGCTTAATATTATGGGCTCACGATGCATACTTCATTTTAATACTTTTATACTTTTCTGCTGGATGGTTAAGACCTAGGTAGATCAAAACTTATATACCAACACATGAACTTTATATTTCCTATGTGGTCATTGAAGTCTTCTCAGGGTTAATCTTGTAGTCCTGTACATTATTCTGTAGTTCCTTTGTCTGTGTCATCCATGTGGATGAGTCACGGCCAATGATTGACCAGATTGCTCTCTGTGAGAGCCTGAGAGAAAGTTTTCTCTTCATGTGACTCTCCCCAGGCACACTATAGAACTTCAATCTCTTTCCTCTGTGGCTCCGCAATCTCCTTGTTCAGAACATTTGGAGCTCACCTGAGTCTCATGCTATTGCAGTACAGGTTCTCCTATGTCCTGAGTCTTTGCTGACCTTGAAAGGCTAGGGCCAAAATGTTGACTAGCCTTGTGGCTCTTCTATTTCTCCAACTCTGACTTGTGATCTTAGGTTGTTAATCATCCAGAAGAAAAGCTAGTTAGTATCCTGCAGCATATATGCCATTCACTTTGCCTTATCTGACTCAATTGATTTTACTTGTTGTACATTTCCTTTTGTATTTCTGCTTTTCGCTTGTTATACTAGGGAGACTATACGATATTTACACATGTGTGTCTGGTTTATTTCACTTATGAGTATATGTTCAAGTGGCATCCACTTCAGTATAAATGCTTCAAACTTATCATTCTTAATA
>PVKA01012437.1:0-14939 GCA_004027165.1 Ctenomys sociabilis
CAAAGTTTGAATGAGTGTATTAAAGTTGTCCTTGTGAGCCCCAGGGCTTACTTCTTAAGGTTTTCTCTGCTCCCCAAGTCCTGTCTTCTGTAAGGTTTCTGTATCAGGAGAGCAGTTGGGAAGAGGGTGTTGTTTTTCCATGTGTCTTTCCTTTAATCTGTATTTCCATCTCTAACCTAGGGTTCCTCTGTGGGGTGGAGTTCTCATCACCATTGCAGATACATTTGTATTTCTCTTTCTGGACAAATATGGTAAGGAGGGTGGGAATGGGGCAAGGACAGTCAGTGGAGCCACTTTGCTTTCCTTCACGTGGCTGCTGGAGAAGTCTGCCTCCCACAAGCTTATGTCTACGTTTCCTCTTTAGGCTTGCGGAAGCTAGAAGCATTTTTTGGCTTTCTCATCACTGTTATGGCCCTCACATTTGGATATGAGGCAAGTGTTACTGGCTATTCGGTGGCTTTTTAAAAAGAATTATTTGTTTGGTTTGGTTTCTAGCTTCTCATTGTAAAGGACACCAGTAGTCACTCTCTGAGACTAAAGCTTATAGGTTTGAGTCTAGCCTGGGTGAGTTAGCAAGACTGTGTCAGTATAAAACATAAAACGGACGAGGGCTATATCTAAGTGGAGAGGCCCTGGGTTCAATCCCTGATACCTGGGGTGAGGGGTGGGGTGGGGGACAGCAATAATGCTAGAATGGTCTCATTTAATTATGTGTATCAATAAAAGAAACAATCCAGGGGCACAGTGCCTGCCTGGCAAGCATGAGGTTCTGAGTTCAATTCCCAGTATACCACCCTCAAAAACCAATTCAGCTCTGGGCTGATTTTGCAGCAATCATTGACATATTTGAAGTCCTGCAGAGATTCATAGATCAAAAATGACTAAGCATTGTGGTGTTTCCAATCTATCTACCCTAGTCCCAGATTGTCTGTTGTAACAGAACAGCTTAAGCCTGGGTAGATTCTGGGGTTATTTTTGGCTGTAATCTAGAGTGATTCTGTTTTTGCAGTTACTCGTGGCTGCCAAATTAAAGTGCTTCAGGTTGGCTCATCCTGGTTTATATTAACTATAGCTTGAATTTTTCCTGTATTAAAACAACTGATAAATGATAAATGCCTATCCCCTGATTTGTTCTCCAATCTAAATGCTCTTAAGAATTAGTACCACTCTTTGTTGTAATATCACTTTCCTGTGTCCAATAATACCTGATATATTCTTTTTTTGTATTTAGGACAGGGTGTACAGGGTGGACAGGGTCTCACTGCATAGATTGGACTCATAGTGATCCTCCTGTTTACAGCCTCCCAAGTGCTGGGATTATAGGCATGTGCCACCACACCCAGTCTCAGTTGCAGTCTCAGTGTGCCCCAGGGGCAAGGCCATCACAGCAGGCCTGAGGATTGAATTCCCAGCCCCTGCATCTGCCTAAGTTGGTGCTTTAATCCACTGAGCTATTTGGCCAGTCCTAAACTGATATCTTATTGGCCTGGCTAAACTTTAAAGACTATATGGGGGGGGGGGGTGTTAGCTCAGCAGCACAGCACCTTCCTGGCAAGCACAAGGTCCTGAGATCAATTGCGAGTACCAAAAAAGAAGTATGTTTATCTATGACTAGATTTTTTTTTTTTTTTTTTAATCTATTACTAGATTATACAGGCTGGACTAAGGCTTTTAAGAGAAATGCTGAGCTAGGAAAAAGTTTATAAAAAATATTTATGAATGAGTCTTTGCTACAAATGGGAAACATAGGTGATTTTTTTTTTTTTAATGAACATAGGTTAATAGAGAAATATAATGAAGAACTAATTCTAAATTCTAGGAGTTAATGTGAAGTTAATTACAATAAGTCCTTTAGCAACCATTTCATATTTAGAACAATTACATTTTATGTACTCAATCCTAGCCTAGTCACAATTTAGTGACTTATAAAGACCCTATCTAAAAATAAAAAACAAAGGGCTGGGAATGTAGCGCAATGTAAAGGCCCTGTGTTAGTCCCTACTACTGCAGGAGAGAGAGAAAAAAAAGAAAGGAAAGGAAAAAAGAAGAGAAAGAAGTATTTAGAGAAGTCTAGTCCTGAATTTTTTGACTCCTGATGATAAGCCCTTTGGGTTGCTTAGAGATACTTATTTTTGCTAGGGCCTGAACTCTGGGCCTTGCACACACCAGGAAGATGCTGTACCACTGACCTGTATCCCAGCATGGTTATTATTTTGGGGAAACAGGCTCTCACTATATTGCCAAAGCTAGTTTCAAACTAGCTAAAGTGTTCCTCCTGACCAAGCCTTCCAAAGTTTGGTGTGTGCTGCTGCAGAAGCCTATTACATACAGGCTGTTTTTGTGGGAGGAGCTAGTAGGAAATAAAAAGTCATGCGGCTCTTATGTGGTATGTTCTTCCCCATTTCATGTTCCATTAAGGCTAACAGTTGGTATGTTGGTTTGTAGTATGTTACAGTGAAACCCAGCCAGAGCCAAGTACTCAGGGGCATGTTCGTGCCATCTTGCTCTGGCTGTCGCACTCCGCAGGTTGAACAGGCTGTGGGCATCGTGGGAGCTGTCATCATGCCACACAATATGTACCTACATTCTGCCTTAGTCAAGGTGAGTAAGGCCCTTAACTTGTAACAGCATGGATAGGTCATGGGACCTTGTTTTCCTTTAGTTGTCAGGGATATAGCCATAGCTTTACAACACTTAGAGTCCTGAAGGAGCAAGATATTTATAAGTTCCACATGCTTGTTCTATGATTTGTCACTAAATTGAGCAGGGATTACTGACCCCACAGGTAAACAGAGGTTAACATTCTTCACAAGAGATCTGAAAGCACACTAAAAGTCTTGTTCTTAAATATAAAAAGCCTGCATGGCCTTGTACAGGTCAAGTACTGTGTGACTTCAGAGACCTTTATATGTAGGGTTATGTACCCTTGGATTGAAATCTGCTTGCTTTTGTAGGCCAGAGCTTGCTCCAGCTACAGCTGAGGTCAGTAGTCACCCAGTCTCTGGTCCCTTTCTGGGCAATGTGCAGTGTTGCCAAAGGGTATGGATTTAATTGTTTAATGAACCAGGGTTAGGTGAGTGTCAGACCTGTTACATTTGGACTATTCAATTGTATGTCTTCTTAATCTTGTAGCTGACTCCAAAGTTCTCAATAGTCCAAGGAAACTTGTTCCAACTGGTCAAAAAATGACAGTTTCTTTTATCTCTAGTCTAGACAGGTAAACCGGGCCAATAAGCAGGAAGTTCGAGAAGCCAACAAGTACTTTTTTATTGAATCCTGCATTGCTCTCTTTGTTTCCTTCATCATCAACGTCTTTGTGGTCTCGGTCTTTGCTGAAGCATTTTTTGAGAAAACCAACCAGCAGGTGGTGAGTAAGCCAGGGTCATACATACTTGTGAATGTTAGGGTAAAATGAAGGTTGCATTGGGACAGAAAATACAACATGACTTAGAACCCCAAAAACATGGATCTGTATAGGTCAGCACTGCTTCACGTCACTGTGTACTTGTGAAAGTGTACAGTCTGTTCCCTGGCAAGGGCCTGAGTTCAATCCCCAGTTCCGCCAAAAGAAAAAGAAAGAAAGTGTACAGTGTGGGTGCTGTTAAGGCCTCATCATATCTGACCAGCTTTTGGCTGGAAAGGGAGCTGGCCTCAGACCCAAGGTTGCTGTTGTGTAGGTGGCTTCACCCTTGTTTTGCTGTGTGTCATCTTTTGTTTCTTGTCTGCCTGCTTGCCAGTTGTGTCATTTGGGATAATGACAGGTTGGGAGGAATCAGTAAAAAGAATATCGAAATTACGAGGAAAGATTTTGTTTGGTCACATCAGACTTTTTCCTCAATTTCTGATCAGTGGGGTAGTTTTGGTCATGCTTTGTTTCTCATCAGCAGGACCTCTGACTCTTGGCTTTACTTTGACTAAAGGCTTCCCATGCTGGGCTCAGGTTTCAGGACTCATTCAGGGCTTCTACTCCTGTCCTCTTACAAAATATCTCATGTATGTTACTGTGTGCATTCTAACTCAGGAATGGTTTTTTGAGTTAGAATATGGCTTCAGAAGGACTTTAGAGGATGACCACATGTACCACAGTGCTGGCAGTTTGCACCCACTTCATAGCCTACACCCAGAGTTCTCCCCAGGCTGCCCCTTTACAAAGGACTTGTGAGCCCCAGAGAGCTCTTCTTATCTGGTCCTTTCCTATAAAATGAAAGCTGCTCTGAAACTGCTCTGGGTTCTAGGTGGATGTCTGTAAAAATAGTAGCAGTCCCTATGCTGGCCTCTTTCCTGAGGATAACTCAACCCTGGCTGTGGACATCTACAAAGGGGTAAGTAAGCATGTTCAAGTTTGTTATCATTGCTCCTAGCTTAGTCTTCTCACCATGTTATCTGGTCATCTTCGTGAATTCATTTCTGATCTGACTATCCTCTGAAGTATGAATTATTTCAAAGCTCCAGAAGCTAGCTAATCATTTTCTGTTGCATTGGAGGGAATAGAAGATCAGTGGAAAAATGGATTGTAAACTGGGAATTTGGAAACTCCTGATCACAGTATATATTTATAAAGGGTATTAATTGTGGTGACTGAAGGATTCCTAACAAAAGTTCCTCATGCTGGCTACATTGTGACTCAGTAAGAGTAGGATACATGCACATACTCTACAGTTTTTCCCACATTTATCTGTCTGACCTTTTGCTGCTATGTTGTCATTTCCTATAATAGTGTTTTAAGGAATAAACTTTAGAAACTGATATGGACTTCTGTTTTTTCAATGTTAAGATGTGGGCTAGAAGTAAATCTTTTAGAGGTTGGAGAAGGAAATAGACTAGGCTGAGGAATGAGAACATGTCTAGCAACACTGAGATTAAAAGCTGCTAGAAGCAGATCAAGACCTCAGCCTGAGTTGGGTGTGGTGGTGCATGCCTGTAATCCTAGCACTCGGGAGGCTGAGGCAAGAAGATTGCTGTGAGTTCAAGACCAGCCTGAGCTACAAAGTGAGGTTAAGGCCAGCCTGAACTGCATAGTGAGACCCTGTCTCAAAAAGACAAAAAAAAAAGACCTCAGCCTGGTGTGTGTGACAGTGCCCAGCACACAGTTGGTACAGGTGGTGTTTATCAAAGAAATAGATGCGCCTCAAAGAAATGCTATTTTAAGTGTTGCCTAAGCAGCTCACTAACACAAGCACATCTTTCTCCCTTACCTTTCCCAGGGTGTGGTGCTGGGTTGTTACTTTGGGCCTGCTGCCCTCTACATCTGGGCAGTGGGGATCCTGGCTGCAGGACAGAGCTCCACCATGACAGGAACCTATTCTGGCCAGTTTGTCATGGAGGTAGGTGTGGGGTCAAGCAGAGGGAGCTAGCACAGTTCTTTGCTATTGCTCAGTCTCATGCTTCTAAGGACTCTGCTTGAACCTCTTCAGCCTGTTTTACCTGTTACAAGATTCATCCTGACTCTGTGTTTCCATCCAGGGATTCCTGAACCTAAGGTGGTCACGATTTGCCCGGGTGATTCTGACTCGCTCTATTGCCATCATCCCCACTCTGCTTGTTGCTATCTTCCAAGACGTAGAGCATCTAACAGGGATGAACGACTTCTTAAATGTTCTACAGAGCTTGCAGGTGAGCAGGGAGCAAGGGAAACCCATATCCCTCTGGGCAGACACTTAAGTTCTGCCCTTGATACCCAGCCTGGTTGGTGCTGGGTGCTGGGGGAAATGGACAGGAGAAAAGAAGGTGGATGGTGTTGGTCTGCAGGGAATGGGCATGAAATCCCTGGTGTCTGAAAGGCTTTGAGGAGCAGTTTGGCTTTTTAAGATGCTGAATAGCAAGTGTGAGCTATATTTACACATGGAACCCAAGTTATAAATTATGTGTCCAGCAAGCATTAAATGAGAGGCTGAGGCAGGAGGATTGTTGTGAGTTCGAGACCAGCCTGAACTACAAAGTGAGTTTAAGGCCAGCCTGAACTGCATAGTGAGACCCTGTCTCAAAAAGACCAAAAAAAAAGGCATTAAATGAACTATAGAATACTCTGCTAGATCCCAGAGAAACTCGAGAGGACAAGTGACACCCAGTATTCATAAAGACAAAAAGAACTTATGATCATCCTTAGTACTAGTGAGAGCTCCAGAGATTTCTTTATACTATTTGAGCATGTCAGGGGGTAAGAATAATTAGGTCTCACAGAGTTGGTGAGGTAGGGCTCATGCTTCAGTTCTGCCAGCCATGACGATCTCTGGTGTGATGTGCAGGGGCCCCCTGGTGGCCCCATCTGGTCATACTTCTTTCTTTCCAGCTTCCTTTTGCTCTCATACCCATCCTCACATTCACAAGCTTGCGGCCAGTGATGAGTGAATTTTCCAATGGAATGTGAGTAGATTCATGGTAGCTCTCCACAGGGGAGCTGAGATGTGGGGAGAGGGGTGTTTTTATCCAACTGAACAGTTAGAAATAAATCACAGGGGAACTGTACACTTTTCAAGGTAATTGCTAGCTGCTGCTTCTGTGCCTGAAAGATGGGAAAGTATGAATGTGATAAAGGAGGAAGCATGTTTTTATTTCAATTTTTAGAGCTTTAACTTTCCTGCTTCGGCCATTGAAATTTTATGTTAAATTATTTTAAAGAGAAAGACATAAGCTAACACATAAGCTTACCCAAGTAAGTCTGTAAGTCCAGAGTAAATCATGACAGTAATTATTTTTAGAAAGTGGTATTATAGACTCCTGTTTTCTAGACATTCTTTAACATTGCTAATATTAGCGACAAGCATTGCAACAACTCTACCTCCCAATTCTCTGTAGAGTTTCCGGGAAATACATACACCTTAAAATGATACACAGTGTTTAAAATTACCTGTTACATTTCTCCCTAGGCTAATAAAATGACTCATTGTGTATCTTGCACTTGTTGCTTTTTTAGCATCTTAGAGATTATTTGAAGCATGTTTCTTTTTTTTCTTCCTACCATTGTCTGGCTTCCAGTTTCAGCTTTACCTAACACATAGTTAGAACCATTTTTCAGTTCCTTTTTCAATTATCCATGAGATCTTCTTTTTTTTTTTGTGGTCAGGTTGGACTATTTTACCAGTGACTGTTCTGATTCTTTTACAGAGGCTGGAGGATTGCAGGCGGGCTCCTGGTCCTTATCGTCTGTTCTATCAACATGTACTTTGTAGTAGTTTATGTCCAGGAACTAGGACATGTGGTCTTGTATGTGGTAGCTGCTGTCATCAGTGTGGCTTATCTAAGCTTTGTGTTTTACTTGGTAAGTCTGGCGGGGGAAGACAGGGGACAGGTGTCTGGGATGTTGCGGGGTACAGCTGACATTCAGAAATGAATGGACCCAAAGCAAACAGCAGTCTTTCTTCTGGTTATTGGGACAGTTTGTGTGGAATTGTTAAATCAGCTGTTTGTACATCTAACCAAGAAAGTTATTTGTTTCCTAAGAACTGGAAGTTTTTACTTCTGTCACTTGTCTGTGGTTTCCATTCTTGGCTCCTAACAAGGGGATGGAATGTTTGAAGAACCAAAGGAGGTAGCAATGTGGAGAGCGGTGCAGAATTAGGAAAGGGATTGTGATTAGAGCTTCGCAGTACAGTACAGGTAGGGTCACAGTGTACTTCTGCTTCGCCATGTACTGTCTCCAGAAATAAATAAATAGTGAATACCTCCTCCTCAGATTGTTTTTAGAATCATTCTAAAAACCAAGGCTTACCTATATAGAAATGCAGTGCAAGTTATTTGTGCTCAGATTTGTACCCAAATAAGTCTGTAAGTCCAGAGTAAATCATGATATAATAATTGTTTTTAGAAAATTATAGACTCCTGTTTTCTAGACATTCTTTAACATTGCTAATATTAGCGACGAGCACTGCAACAACTCTACCTCCCAATTCTCTATAGAGTTACCAGGAAATACAAAGTTGGGCATAAGGAGCTACAAAATTTATGCCATGTCTGCTGAGAAAATGGTTAAAGGCAGAGGCCAGAATGTTGTAGATCTCTAGAACACTTACCTAGTCCCCATGTCAATATCTGCCATAGATTAGCTATCAAATTGAGAAAATACCTTTAATAAATACTGAAAAATATTTGGGATTGAATTTCCATTCCCTTCCCAATAACTCTTAGGTATACAAAAATTATACTGACTCTAGGGCCTAGAAAACCAAGTAACTGAATATGTTGCTTATAGGAATTATTTTAAAAGTTAGTTTAGGGCCAATAGATGGCACAGGTCCTAGGTTCGATTCTTAGCACAATTAATTAATTTTTAAAAATCAATATATGTGTACATGTTTTAAAAACTAAAATCAGCTTAGAAATCTGAGAATTCTCTCTTCTTGCATGTTGGTCACAATGGTGTCAAATTGTCTCTAGTGATTCTCAGATGAATAAGACTCAGAGAGGTGAGAGCTCATTCTATGCTGGATAATATATTGCCTTCTAGCTCCAGAAGAGAGATTTCACAGAACAACTTCAGAGACTACATCAGTCTCTCTGGTCTGACAGTCATTCTCCCTGTTCCTCATAATGGGGGTGAAGGAAGGAAAATGGTCATCAGGAAACCCCCAGTTGGATAAAAGAAGTCATAAACCCAATGCAGTTAGGAACAGAGAGAACTGAGTATTGAAACCAGCATAAGTGCACTTTACTGGGGGCAGCAGCATGTCTTGGGCAGCCCTGGGTGGGAGGCTGGTAAAGCTGGGTGCGTAAGGAAGGGAGCAGGTTTGCACCCAAGTGGTGCTGTGTGAGTAGGGCTCACTGTGCAGCCTGGTAGCTGATAACCATGTTTCATTTTGCAGGGTTGGCAGTGTTTGATTGCACTGGGCTTGTCCTTCTTGGACTGTGGGCACACGGTAAGCATCTCTAAAGTCCTGCTGATGGAAGAAGCCACTGGTGGCTCTCCTAAGTAAACACTGGTCCAGTCTGTCTGTCAGCCGCAGGTAGCCATCAGAGCCAGTGTGTTTCTATGGTTTACTGTGTGAACATAGCTACAAGTATGTGCCATTGCACAGACTACTTTTAGGACTCAACTACTGCTTGGGAAGGACATTGTTTCCTGTCTATTTGAATGATGGACATGATTTTGTTTTTTTCTCTGGCCTCCTAACCTGAGAAGGATCTTTGAAAAGCTGACATTTGCTGCTGTCATCCCAACACTAAAGGCTTATAGCTGCTAAATAGAGAATTCCCTATGCATGATTCTTAACCAGATGGTATGATTTTTAGAAACTGGAAAATTCAGTACATTTTCATAATATAAATTATACACATGGTAGTTAAAAGTATGTGTGTTTTACCTTTTCATTTATTTGAATATTTTAAAAACCTCCATTATAGTAATTTCACCTGTATGAAATACAAAAGTAAGAGACATCTACCTCAGTCAGGCTCAGGATTCTTTTACCTTATTTCCAATTTAAATTTCTCAATGGAAATTAAGAGAGATGAAAAAGCATACTGAAGTGATAAAAATGGATAAATGGCAAAACTCATCTGTAAGGAGTGGTAACTAATCACCTGCTAAAGACATTCCTTCTGAAGCTTACCAGGATTTTCTTGGAGTCCTGAAGTTCATGACCTATGAGTACAGGGCTATGTGGCTATATAAAAAGTTTGCCTCCAAGAGGGAGGTCAGTGATACTAAAAGATGATAGTATTTACAAACTGATGCCCTCACAAGACTTTGGGAATGAGAAGTAAAGAAAAAAGGAATGAAGAAACTCCTGTTTTATTCCTGAAAACCATCTCTTACCAAAATCATGTTTTGCGTCACACCACTTTGCTTCTTGTCTGAAGTGACTTGCTAGGCAATCTTGGGCACTGTGACTCTGACATTACAAAGCATAGAGACTCTGAGCAAGTCAGTAGAAGTTGCTGAGATTGCAAAATTCTGTCAGCAAGGTGAACTAGGCTACCTCTGCACAGCTGCTCCCTCCGAGAGGGAAACTATGAGACCAGATGGTGGCGCTCTGGAGAGAAAACGGACGTCTTGAGCATGGAGCTGCTGCTCTTACTTCAGCCACTTCTGACACTTATATGTGGCACGTGAGGCTGTGTGGTTCTGTCAAACCAAATCCCACTCATCTGATGCAAATAACCAAGTCTTATATAGCCATTGTCTTGGTGAGAACAATCCTAGAGCTTTCCTTCTTGTGTCCTGTTTCGCTAATACGCTTTCTTCATCTGAGTCCCAAGGGCATTATTTCTGATACTTTGCACACATTCAGAAATGCAGACTGGATAGATTGTGTCTTAGAAAGCATTAATGATAATTTGTAGTTTACTACTGACCATATATTTTTCTTAGCTCCTCAGTAATACAGTACGGAATCACAAGTGACAGTTCCTCTGACTGACTGTCCTACCTGCCCCTCTCCTACATTGGCCATTGTATACCAAACTGGTCATAACCATCTTCTGAAGATATTAAGAACTGACATTTTAAGATTTTGGCCACCTGTAGTAGTTAAAAGCCAAATTTACTCCCACCAAATTCTTTGTAAAGGTGGTTGATCACATTTACCTTTACCCCAGGCCTGGGTGTGCCCGGTGTGTCTTAGATTCACAAACAGTTCTGGTAAAACCTGCAACTATTGTTTTAGAAGTGGTATATTTGACTTATTAAGAAGGAAAGTTTTTTCCTAGATAAATGGAATTTTATAATACTATGAGTGTACTACTTTATGATGTAAATTACACTTCCATGTTCTGTATGGTCCTTACAGAAAGAGTGTGTACTTGAAGCAGTATTCTAGGTACAAAAACAATGTGTAGAAATGTAAGTCTTCCAATGCCAGCATGTGCAGTGCATTTTGGCATATGTTTGTGTGTACTGTTTAAAAATGTACGATTGTATTTTTGTAAATTGGCCCTTGTTCTAAATGTGCTATGTAATTTTTATTAGTACATGATTACATTCATCATGGGGAGTTGGTACATGTACATAACACACCTCTAAATATGATGTGTAATAATTGTACCACTGCCATATACTGGAAATTAAAGGTGGAATGGGGAAGAGCTTCAGTTTGGCTCCTATGAGATCTTGCTCTATGGGTATCAGAAATGGTTACAGTTGAGCTTTTAGTGACTGTTTTGATGTGTACATTTAATATGTAATTAAAATTTTTTTCTTTTTCCAGTTTGGTTTTGTGGTTTATTTTTTAAAACAAAAATACTTTATTAGTAGGATCTCAGCAACTTTAATATTAAAATACCAGACTTTTAGTTACTACTTGGAATCACACACTAAGCCCACATAGTTGGTGACTCTGTCCTTTTTTTTAAAAATGTATTTAAGCCGGGCGTGGTGGCGCATGCCTATAATCCCAGCACTCGGGAGGCTGAGGCAGGAGGATTGTTGTGAGTTCGAGACCAGCCTGAGCTACAAAGTGAGCTTAAGGCCAGCCTGAACTGTATAGTGAGACCCTGTCTCAAAAAGACAAAAAAAAAAAAAAAAAAAAAAAAAAAAAAATGTATTTAGTACAAGGTCTATAGGGTCTCACTACACAGACCAGACTCATAGTGACCTTCCTGTTTTCAGCCTCCCAAGCGCTGGGATTACAGATGCATGCCACCACACCCAGTCTCAATCTCTGGCATGCAGTCCCAGCATCTGCCCACGGTCCTAGCATCTGCCTACGCAGGCACCTAATGGCTCTATCCTTGGACAAAAATAAATGTGTTTATAAAAAATAAAGAAAGCTTATAAAAAATAAAAGAAAGCTTATGGTAGGTAGAGACATCAAGGCACTGATTTCTTTTACTCACATTTATAGTTTTGTAATAGCTAAAGATCATATCGTTATTACATTTAAACAATTTTATACTGCCTTTCTCACCTGTAAGCTGGGTATTGATCTCCCTTTAATATCACTTCACTATTCAACCAGACTTTTACATTCTATATTTATTGCCAGTAAGTATTGAGTATTTAAAAAGAAAAAAACAGAATCTCTTAGATTAAAAACAAATGAAAAAACTGGCACACTTTGTTAAAAAAAAAAAAAAAAAAAGCTAAACTAAAGCACAACAAACTATCAACCTCATGATTAAATGCATGACAGGAAAATTTAAGCACTTGATTTGTCCCAAAAGTGTGACTAGAAGATCATTTTATGTTTAGTTGCAAGGCTTTTCCTGTCTGTCTTATAGAAGCTGAGTGTTCTAAATAAGTTCTCAACATTGGCTTCATTTACCTCTCAGTTCTTATTTCTGGTTTAATTTCACAACTAAAATAAAATGTAAGGGCCGGCCAGATAGCTCAGTGGATTAAAGCACCTACTTAGGCAGACACAGGGGTCAGGAGTTAGGTCCCAGGACCTACGTGCCGGCCCTATGCTGAGACTGATTGAGACTGGGCATGGTGGCGCACGTCTATAATCCCAGCACTTGGGAGGCTGAAAATAGGAAAACCACTATAAGTCTGATAAGGGGAGTGAGATGCTGTAGACTCTGCACCAAATACAAAACAAAACAAAATAAAATGCAGAGCAACTTGAAGGTTCTTCCTTGAAGCACTCTACTGCCTTTGGAATGCCTTCTGCTCTGTGACCAGAAGGACCAGTGAGTCTCGGGATGCCAGCCTCTCTTGACTCCTTGCTATGAAAGTAAGAACGGCTGACTTATTACTCTGTGCAAGTCGGGGTCTGAGCACCTGTGTTCTCTCATTTACTCCTCATACGGAGAGGACCCACCTCGATAGATGAGACATCTGATTGGCCATAAGTAACTTGCCCGCCTCACATTGGCAATAAATGGGCACGTGGCTTTTGAAGCTGAGTAGCCTATTGCTAGCACCCTGGTGTTCATGCCCATGCATCCAGTAAAATACATGACACACCCTTCATACTGGATTAGACACAGCTTAACACCAGCAAGACCAACACATCAAAGAATTTGCTTGGCACTTTCAGTTAGTGTTAGGACTGTTTGGCCTGTGCTGGATTTTTAGAGTTTGGATGCTGTTGGAGGCATAGAAAATGGGGAGAACCCTCTGTGGTTTCACCCTGATAACTAAGAAGTAATAATGGATTCACCCATTTCCATAAGCCCTCTACCCCTTATTGTGTGCCAGTTCATTCCATTTCTTAATGTCTCAGAACCACGTGATGGTGGTTTGCAGTGAGGGAGTCCTACCTACTAAGATATGTTAAGTGATACACTATGTGGGCATCGTGGAACTAGTCACACAAGCCTCCCTTGCTTCATGAGGAAATGTTTATCTTGGCTTACTTGTGAATAATTTCAATGAATTATCAGTGTGTCTGAAAATCACTATTAGTCATTGAGCCCTGCAATTTAGACTCTAAATGTGGAAGCAAGTTGGTCTGAAGAGCTATTTCCCTGCCTTAAAGCCATTTTCCTCAATCTCTTCCCTGCCCCTTGATCGGGATGATTTGATCCTGGCCACTTCTGATCTATGTCATCTTCCCACAGTCATCACAACATTCCTGTGAGGTTATACAGGGCATTTTGTTATGTGTTAAAACATATACTTATTGGAAACTAACATAAGATAGTATGTTAGTGTCCCTAGTGTTTTCAAATGTAGCAAATATTCCCATTTTATACTCAAGTAGAGTAAGCTTCTAAAAAGGACACATGACTTGTTGAGGTTATAGGAAGGAATAAAGTTTGTGCTTGATTCCAACTGCATGCCTTTTCCACTATGCTATAATAATTAATTCTTTTTCTAAGTTGGTTTTCTGCATTAACTTATTATAGGCTGTTGGTATCTAGGCATGATAATGTGCTTGAGCCCTAAATAATAACAGAAGGGCTAAATAAGAATCAGTGATTGTCCCAGGTTGTACTCAAGGAAGAAGAAAAGAATAAAAAGATACAACTCTATAGATCCTAACACCAAACATCTGGATTCAGTTTTCTACAACTGGGGTGTGTGGGTAGGTTCTACAAGCATGGGGAGTGATTTGAAATAGGTAGACATACTTGGGACCATAGGTCATCTGCCTCTCTCAGAACCTTATTATTTTTTTAATAAGTTCTTTTTTGTTTGTTTTTTTTCCGCTTGGGTGCCAAAGGATAATGGAACCAGGATTATAAAGATCAGGATTTAGACCATTTATAATCTGATTTCCAGTTACGGTCCTAAAATACAAAGGTAGTGCATGTTTGCCCATGTTATCCTGATCTAAAGTCTCATCCTAAAGCAGCATCCCCAAAGATAGTCTGAGGGCTCATTTTACTAAGGGCATTTGTCATGACTTCAGGCCTTAATATCTCAGTTCCTCTTATTTTATTTGTGTGTGTGTGTGTGTGTGTGTGTGTGTGTGAGACAGGATTGCTATGTAGTTTAGCTGGTTTTAAACTCACTGTGTATCCCAGGCTGGCCTCAAATTCATGGTGCTCTTGCCTCTGCTTCCCAAGAGCTGGGTTACAGGCATTTGCCCCAAACCTTGCTGTCAGTTCCTTGTTTAAACACTGGAAACCAAACATCTTTAAGCCACTTCTTTTCTGAAATAAAAAATACAGCAATGTTGAAAATGCAATACATTCTTATATTAAGTGTCCATTGCAATATCTACCTACTTGAAAGTCAGTCTAACTCTCTTCCATCTTTTTGTCCTCAGTATCACCTGGGATTGACAGCTCAGCCTGAACTCTACCTTCTCAACACCATGGACGCCGACTCACTTGTGTCTAGATGACCAGTAGCCGGAGACTACACAAGAACTGCTTTGTCTGTGCCCTTTGTGCCATGTGTCTGTTAACATCTCTGTTAGTGCAGAGGTGAGTTTTGCTCAAGCACTTTGAACAAAAGATGAAGATTTCCTTATGGGAATTGTGTTACAAGCTGACAGCTCAAAGTGTAGGTCAGAGACCCACTTACCTCACAGCAGCCACGTCATAGCCAGAGTTAATAACTGGCCCGCGATGGCCACACACCCTATGGGCTTATGTCTTCTAAAATTTAGAAA